>JALXJV020000012.1:32465451-32549319 GCA_024633595.2 Lepomis macrochirus
CCTTTGTTCTCACTCGAGTTTCCAATGCGGATCTGAGCACCGTTTATGTCAGTGTTGTCCTCAGCTTTGTTGTAGATAGAGATACAAGAAATGTTGTAGACACTCATCAGGTCAATTCTCCACCAGGAGTGATATGACCCTTCCAGAGTGATAGAACATTTTGTCTGATTCCCATCAGTAGCTCTTTCAGAAGAGAAGTAGCTGTAGGTTAATGACTGTGATGTTTTTGTCCCATTCAGTGGTACGTGTTGTGTGCAGAGAGCTGTAGATGAAAAAAAACAGATGAATTCACTTCAAAATATTGGCCCTTACATATTTATCATAGAAATACTATTATACTTTCTTAACGTGACTTGAGAGAAATTAAACTGATAAGTGAAAGAAATGCATTTAGTCCTGCCTGTATCATCATCAGGTTCACTTCCTGTGAAATTTGAAACCCCAGAGGATTAGATAATATTTCCTGCTACCATTTAAATTAAGTTAGCACAGAATACCATCATTCAACATCCCTTTTATTATTTTATCCATGACTCACATTTTTGTGGATCTGCCCTACAATCTCATTTTCTGTGTAAACTATTTAAAAGGTCACTGCCATGCATGTGCAAGTGATCTGCTTATCAGAGAGATGAACAATAGACTACAAAACATCGATGGAAGATACTTTTTTAAAAGTGACTTTAGAGAAATTAAACTGCTGAGTGTAAAGAAAAGCATTTAGTCCTACCTGCAGAAGCACCAGTTTGTGGACTTCCTGTGAAATGTGAAACACCAGAAGATTATTTAAACATTTCTGCTCCCATTCATTTTATTTTAGTCATGTCAAAGTTACTAGCAGCTGTTTTTATTGCCTGGTAATACAACAGTAAGCACAGAATACTCATCCTTCAATATGCCATCCTTAAACATTTGGTAGTGATCAGTTTGCAGTTAAACACAATTAACTGTTTTATTATTTTATCCCTGAGTCACATTTGGCTCTGCTCTACATCTCATTCTGTGTATCAACTATTTTAAAGATCGCTGACATGTATGTGCACAAAGTGAGCTGCTTACCAATCAGAGGGATGAACAACAGACTCCACAGCATCTTTACTGTGGAGGAGAAAATAAAGCAACATCAGCTGACTAAAGACAAGTCAAATGTTTTACACAAATGACCACAGAAATAAAGCTTTCAATATCTTTTAAATTGCATAAATGTAGATAGCTACTGTACATCTAAGAGAAAGACTGTGTGAAGACCAGATAACATTAGAAAAGCGATTTAGTTTAGGCTGTAGTAACCTCACCTTGTTGGCCTTTCTCTCTCTCCCCAATGATGCCCTCTGCCAGCTACAGTTCTAGGACTTATCTCCTTCCCTGAACGCTGCCTGGATGAAAATACACTAATCACAAGTAACATCACCTTTTTTAGTCCAGCTTTTATTTCAGCAGTCAAACAACCTCCAGACCAATATTTACATCTGTCCACACGTTATGACTGCAATAAGACTACATATTGTTTCTGGTCAACATTCATAGTAAGTGCGTCATGACTCCTACACATGCAAATACTGTGCATTTCCTTGATATTTGCTTAAACAGAGATGTTGCGTTTAAACAGATATTTCATATTCATATACATACATTTTCATGATCTATTCCCCCAGTCACAGGTTAAGTAGTTTTATTTGTAGGGTTGCTGCAAAATAAATTTGATTATCAGTTACATTTATAGTTTTTTACAACTGCTTACACACAAAATCTTTTCATGTCACATGATTTTTGAAACCTCTAACTCAAAGAGCAAAACCACACACCAAACCTCCAAAACCATAAACTATTTATCAGCCTTTCACAACATTTTTTAAAACACTACTGTAATGGGAATTTCATGAGATTTAGGACCCTGGATGAAAACATGCTGTGAAGCCGGTGGGTGAGAAAAGACATCAGATCCAAATGTTGACTTTTATAGTGAAATACAGGTATATTGTAAACTATTTTCTCATCTGTATGTGTACAGTGCAGTCAATAAGCAACTCACTCTGTGGGTGAGAACATTTCTTGATGCAGTAAGCCTTTATTAAGAGAAAAAAAAACATCATGACAAACAATTCTTTGTGACAAACATCTCCAGATTTAACTCCTTCCTGATGTTGGCCATGGAGCTAGCATATCTAAACTGCAGTCTGTTTCTGAATGATGTTGTTTTGGGTCATGTGATCACTGCAAAAGGGAAAAAGGAAAACCCTCTCACCCCAAAGCAAATTGAAGCAATTCAGACCATCTCAAACTGAGAGAAAGAAACAGGTAAATTGACTTTTTAGGGATGACAGTGCTCACATTAAGGCACCATGGGCAGAAACCGCACATGGGGAAGGCCTGAGATTTTTTTTTGTTTGTTTGAAGCTGGCTCTTGTCCACCGACCCTTGGACTACCAGACTGTAACAAAACCTTCACCCAGACAGTTGACAAGAAGGGGGGGTACATGACTTCAATACTACTACAAGACCATGGGGGACGACTGAGACCTGTAGACTATTTTTCATCCAAACTGGACTCTGTTGCAGCAGGGCTGCCTAACTGCCTGAGAGCTGTGGCAGCTGCTAAAAAAAACAGCCATGGCCAGGCACGTGCACACATAGACATCAAAAGGGGCTCAAGCACCTGCCCTTTTTCTTCCTCAAGAGAAAGTGCCCTTTTTTCCAGGATGTTTTTTTTTAAATAAATGAATTTATATATACAGTATATCTATTCCTGTTTGCGCACAGCTTTCCTGTCAAACAAATATATTTACTGAATAAAAAATCTAAATATCAGGTCGGGAGATGAGACTTTGTCAGTTCCGATGCTCTCTCTCTCTCTCTCTCTCTCTCTCTCACTCTCTACCCGCAGCAGCCCCTCCCAGCAGTGATTTCTTGGCTTGATGCGGAGGTGAGTGGTGATGAACTAAAGACCAACAAAAGTAAACTACCAGTGCCTCGAGTTCACTGCTAACATGCATGACTCACGAGCTGAGCTAAAATAATTAGCTAAAGTCAAGCTAAGGATCATGGTTGGTCATACAGGCTACTGTTACTGTTGCCTACTTAATGGAGACACAACAGGTGAACACAGTAAAATTTGTGTCTAATAATTTAATGACGATCGCCACATTGATATGCAAATTAGGCGTTAACTAATTAAAATGTGCTAATTTGCACACATTTGACAAGTCACTGAAGGTGAATGGGCTAAAGAAAATAACTAAATCATGTCACCACAGACCTTCCCCAGTTAATGACTTACATCAAGACTCTTTTCCCCTGAAATGTTCTGTTTAATATACAGGGTAAACTCCATCTAAATGTGTATTTTGGAAGTTTTCTTTCCATGAGAGTAAAAGAAGACATGAAGCAAAATAGACCCAAATTTGAAATTTGACCACTATATGAAAAAGTGTCCTGCCTTAAGCAGTAACTTTATATTTCTGATCGTAGAGGCTCCTCAGCTAATAACTATCCATTCCATTAGTTTGTTGCATGCTGATAGATCTTTACATGATACAGACAGCCCTCCCTCAAATGTGAAACCAAGTCCTAACAAACTTAGTGTTATGTGATCCAATAAGACCAAAAGAATTAAAAGGATTTATTGCCTTGTGAAAAATAAACAAATAATTAGTGAAACTATGTCCCTCTCCTTGGTGCAGTCATTTATTCTAAATATATACTAGTAGCATAAAAAACATGCACATTGTGGCAGAGTTGACTTTGCTGTTGCTGCTCTTGTGTGATTATTTTTTAGAAAAATGTTGAGGGTTAAACATTTGCAAAAGTGGGAATCAAAATAAATTGGTAAGGTAGTCAGAGTTGTGTTAATATATTTAACATTTTGTCAAAAAAAATCATAAATAATTATGACAAGTGCCGGTTTTTTTCACTTTAGCCGCTGCTCACCAAAATGTGCATTTCCCTGCCTGTGTATCTTTCTCAAAACTGTATCACAGCATTTGTTGATTTACCGATAGCATACCGAAGCATCAGTATACGCATATCAGCAAGGAGTACATAATGATATATATTTCTGTATCGTTATTTTGAAAACAACACTGTTTAAATCCTTGTTCCATGTGCCCCTTTTATACTTTGAGCACCTGCCCTTCCAAAGGTCTCTGCACGGCCCTGGCCATGGCATCACGTGACATTGGTGGTTCCACATGCTGTGTCGATGATTTTGCTTAAACAAAAAACATCTCATCTCTCCACAGCCAGGTGGCTGAGACACAACACTGTGTTGCTTGATCTGGCTAACATTACTGTTAAGAGACGCACTCTACTAAACTCTGCTACCCTCCTCCCAACTAACCAACAGGAAGTTTTTGACATCCAAAGGCAAACTGGTTGCTTATCTACTCGATGCTGTGCTGTTGCCAAAAAGGGTTGCTTTGGTTAATGTGACTCTCACACTAACAAACTGCAGCAAAACAAACACTAACACACAAAGTGTGGTATGAGCCTGATGGGAAGCCATGTCTGCCTAAGTATCTGTTTCCTTATCATGCTAAGTTGACACACGGTAAAGACCATGTATCAAAAGGGAGTAAGACACAGGAAATAAAGAGAGACTGGTTCACAAAGGGGTTCTACAACTTTGT
This sequence comes from Lepomis macrochirus, assembly GCA_024633595.2. Taxonomy (NCBI): domain Eukaryota; kingdom Metazoa; phylum Chordata; class Actinopteri; order Centrarchiformes; family Centrarchidae; genus Lepomis; species Lepomis macrochirus. The sequence continues at coordinate 32,470,077 of JALXJV020000012.1, forward strand.
CAAAAGTTGCATAATTTGTGCAACTAACAATGTGGGGCAGCCGATTCAGATCTTACAGGTGGCAACCCCCCCCCCCATACAAACCATTTGAGCACCTGGAAATGGACTTTATTGGAGTGACACCATCACAGAGGAAGAAATAGTGTCTTGTCATGGTAGATATGTTTTCTAAATGGGTAGAGGCATTTCCAACATCTAAACAGGAAGCAGCAGCAGTTGTGAAAGCTTTGATAAGCCAGATCATTCCTCGCTGGGGAATCCCTGTTAAGATCTCCAGTGATAACGGCACATCTTTCATTAGCGCAGCACTGAAGATTGTAGGGGAGGACATGGAGATTTATCTGAGGCAACATTGTGCTCATCATCCAGCTAGCAGAGGTGCAGTTGAAAGAGAAAATGGCACATTGAAAAACAAGCTTGTTAAATGTTGTGAAGAAATAATTTAACATGGACAAAAGCTCTGCAAACTGTTTTAATCTACATGAGAAGCCAGATGTGGGGCAGAGGGGGTCTCAGTCCTTTTGAAGCCCTATTTGGCAGACCATTGAACACAGGGATTGGGCCAATAAAGAGACAACTCCCTGATACCAGCCAACGTGAGGATGAAATGTTGAGATATTGTGCTAATTTGTCCTCCGTGCTTTCGAAATTCACATGCAAGTCAAAAACGCCATCCCGAAGGCCGCAGCAAATAAACTGCACGATCTGGAGCCAGGGGACTGGATCGTGGTAAAGGACTTAGAAGAACTGGCAGGCTCGCAGGTGGACTGGGCCATTTCAGATACTGCTAACAACAGAAACAGCAGTAAAAGTGGCTGAAAGAGCAACTTGGATTCAGGCCACCCACTGCAAACGAGTGCCAAAGCAACCAAGAGGCCTCAGACCAGGTGAAGGTTGAGATCAGTGAGTGAGCTGAGCTTTCCCCTGCTTCGTGTTCCAAGGGAGAGAGGGGATTGGAGGTCTCTGAGACCACCTAGAACCACTAATCTCCCAAACACTCTGCGGGGACACTGATTACAGGGGTAGGCAAGGTGAGACAAATTGATAAGATATGAAGCCAGAAACCGGAATGGTGTGTTTCACCAGACAATGTCTCACACCAAGAGATCGCTTCCTGGGAACATCATCATGTAAGCAGACGGTTACAGCAGAAAGGGAGAGCAAGTGGACACAGCCGCACATCGCCCCACTGAACCTGACAGACACCATAAGTTTGCACCGCCCTGGGAGCGACAACCCGGTTCTTACAAGTCCTTCTTCTGACGGCTATGGAGCACTGAGACAACATGTGTGGGTATGTGGGCAACATATGTATCAAACCTTGAGACCTGGACGGTGTGGGACGTGTTATCTGGCCCACCTGATGACCTCTGTCACCATCCTGCCCACTCTGAGCTGTTTCCACACTCAGTGTGCCTCACAGAGCCAGACGCTCAAATGCCAGGGGTCCACAAGTGTTCTCACACCCTCACCCACAGTACAGGGCCTCAGAAATGTGGCTCTGCAGAACAGAATGGCACTGGACCTGATGCTGGCGACTCAAGCCTGAGTTTGCCACATTATTAGAACGGACTGTTGTACATATACATCCCAGATGTCTCGGACAACATGACTCATGTTGTCTCTGCACAAGGAGAAAAGTCAGGACTCACAGAACACTGGGGGATGGGACATGTGGTCGTGGCTGAGAACAGGCGGCTGGAAGAATGTGCTGTTAAAAATGTCGACCCCACTGTTTGTCATTCTTGGTGCTTTCCTCCTCCTGACATGCTGTGTGATCCCTTGTGTTAGATCTATAATTGTCACAGCAATCAAATCATCTATGGATCAGTACATGCAACTACCAACTGCACCCACTGATTCAATGGATGGACTCCACCTTTCAGGGGGAAGAAAGTGAAGTTTAATCTGAAACATTTCTAAGTTTTCTTGGTTATCTTCCGGATTTTTAAAACATTAGTCTTTGCAAACGTAATGAAATTTCACATTTTGCATAACTTCAAGTGTTTGCATTGTGTCTTATATTCTAATCTCATATTTTTATATTTCAACTAAGATAAAAGCTGCATGTGCTGAGACACTGCAGCTCACTTGGATGATACGCTCTGATGCGTTTGTGTCCCAGTGAGTTCCTTCTGCAGAAGACTTGAATAAAATTCACAAGTGCTCAGGCAAACACTTGTCTTTCTGTGAATTTTATTCAAGTTTATTTAAAATTTAAACACAGTTTTCAAATAAATTAAAAATTTATTTGAAAAGTTGAATTGCCATCACACTACTCACAATTCTCTACCTAAGACAGAAAAATCTAACAAGAAGTGACTTGCTTTCATTTCCAAACACAACCAATCAAAATGCTACACTTGTTCACCGGGTCACACGGCCACTCCTCACATGTGCAAACACAAACTGCTTAACTGATCACTAACCAATCACAAAGGGTACAGATGACCCCGGCCCAAGGCCTAGGGGGCCCATGCAAAGGTCTATGGTTAACCCTTAAATGGGATCAAGTTAGACACTTTACTTACTGTCTTTTATGCAGTTTTTCACAGTTGCTAAGACACATTTCTTGAAACCTTCACCCATATTCTCAAAACTTTAAAAACAAAAAGCAGTCTTTAAACTACATTCACAAAACCCCCGACTCTGGGAATCTTTGAAGTAGTAAATAAGTTTGTGTTCTTTATGTTTTGGTTGTGTGTATGTATATTTATATTTTTTATTGTTGATTGTAAAAAAATGTGTGCATTGTCTTATTTTACAGTAAATAAACTTCCCATTATGAAATACAGTAAGAATGGTAACAGTATACAACAGGAAGTTATCGTGGTGCAAGAGTTAAACAGGAAAAGCTTCACTGTCCTTTATCTTTATCGCTGCACACGGTAACATTGGCGCCCCTTTAGCCTGGGACACCCACTTGCGAGCTCTTTTAGGAATCAAATTCCATCCTGTTTTGGCCAAGTCCACATAGATAAAAACATGGGGTGAGAGCTGAGCCACCAGCTCCATGACTCTGTAAAAGAAATCCCTCTTGTGGGGGTTAGTCGTTGAGTCCTAAAGAAGAAATACAAGAAATACACTCAAGCAATAGATTTTAACTTTGGTGCAGTTATGCCTTTTCAGAATACATATTTTAGCTGGTTCACTGGAAGATTCTGACAATTGATGCCAGAGTTGAGTGGGCCACATATGGCTGTTCTCTAAGACCAGTTTCTTTCAATGATAGCCCATGGCTGATTACCTGGTCTGTGATTGACCAGGTAATCTGCAGCTCTTGGTCATCTCTGCTGTTGTACCACTCTTTCTCCTCCATCTCTTTCAGGCTCCATTTTGAAGTGGTGGTGTAACAAAACATTCTAAAGATGTGTCCTTTTTGTAGGTGGTAAAGAGATCACTAGGTGAAAAGACCAGGGTAGGACTCAAAGTGAGATTGGAATGACCTGTCGATGGTGTCATTTACATAATTTCAATCAATATTTGAATATCCTATATCTTTTTTAGGATTTTGAATGGATTTCAATGGGGTTTGTAATTTGGCAAATTGCTGTCCATTTCAATGTGTGTAAGGCTTTGAACTTAAATTTAACAGTTTTGAAAAGACCATGTAAGCATTTGCAAAACTGGCTGTGGATACACACATGGCTTTTCTGGTGGATGACTGTCTGAGAAAATAATTCTTGAATTTTGAAAGCTGTGGTCATTGAATTACTTTTGTGTCACTGTAAATCAATGCATTTTGTTTCACAGCAAGGCAAGAGTCAGTCTCAGTTTGGTCCACACTGCTAACAAAAATGAGTGAACTCATTATTGAAAAAAATGCTTGTTAGCAATTGTAAAAAGTGGTAAAAAGAATAGTAATCAACTAAGTACAGTGAATATAGTATACTGTAAGTACTGCAAGTAATACAGTATTGAATATCTGTATATTCAAGTAAGCCCAAAGAACAAAAAAGCTATAAAGGAAAAGCACATTACACTCAAAAATGTTGTGCAACTGCAAAATCAAAGTCAAAGGGTGACATTGCCACGACGCTGTCCAGGTACTTGACCACATATTGGTTTGATCACATCATTAGAACAAAGTGTGCAGAATTATGAGTTACTGACTGTGGAAGATGACAGCTGTGTTGGAGCTGTGTTTAACTTTTGCCGCATGTTTTTGCCATTTTGCAACACAAGTGCATCACAGTGCAAAATGTGTTTTAGTGAGTGAGAATGTGTTTAGAGTTTTGCAAAAAGAGTGGAGGAGATTTGCAAACAGTGTCTTAACTACCTGTTTAAGGTTTTGCCTACAGAGTGACTGATTTGACAAATGGCTTTAGGCCTCTGAGCACTGGGTTCAGAGAATGGGGTTTAGTGTTTTAGCAATTGTCAAAAACTGTAAAATACACTAATCACAAGCAACGTCACCTTTCCTGGTTGCTACTCAGAGTGCAGCTTTTATTTCAGTAGTACAAACTAACATTTCCATCTTTCCATGCATTACAACTGCAACATGAGAGAACATACTGTCTCTGGTCAACCCACATAATAAGTGCATCATGGCTCCAACACATGCAAATATGTGTGCAGTTCCTTCACATTTGAGATGTAGGGTCTACTGTGTGTTTGAATCTGCTTTGCATTTAGTCCTGACTGCTTTATACCACATTTATTCAAACCACAGCATGTAAAATGTTGCTCACAAGTGAACATTTTTGACCAAATGTGTTGGGTTTTGTTCTCAGACAAGTAAAAAATATAAATGTTTTCCAATCAATTTGTAAAATGGACATTGCAGAACTCTGCCTCACGGCTGGTAGCTAAATGCTGAAGGAATTTTTAGCTTTTCCTCTCACACACACTGCGTTTAATCAGCATTTAGATCATCTGAATTCACATGGAAGCATAAATTGTCCTATTTATCAGATCGATCTCAGTTTGTACATGTTAACGATGAATCCTCTGTGCACCTGTTCACCCTATATGTGCTTTCTTTATGCAATATTAATAGGAAACGAATGATACTAAATTATATTTATTGATCAAGCCAGATCAGTTAGCTAAACTTCTAACATGCCTTTGGGACGTAAAAACCTGGATGACTTCCAACTTTCTGATGTTACACTCAGACAAAGCTGAAGTTATTGTGTTTGGCTCCAAACACCTCAGAGATGCATTATGTAAAGATATAGTTACTCTGGATGGATCTCTGAGTTATCTTTGATCAGAATATGTCATTGAACTCCCACATAAAACAAGGACTGTCTTTTTTCACTCCTGTGTGAAAAATCATGCATATCCTGTCTACAAATGATGTGAACATACTTAGAAACATCACACATTTGTGCTACCAGACTGGATTGTTGCAATTCCTAATTATCAGGCTGCCCAACAAAGTTCTGTTAGACTCCATCTGATCCAGAATGCTGCTGCACATGTACTGACAAAAAACAGGAAAAGAGATCATCTTCCTCCTGTATTAGCACTCGTGTTGTAGAACTCAAGACCAGTTTTGTTAATGTATACAACTGTGATTAAAGGATGAAGAGGAAATTATATTTTATCAGGAAATGACAAGAGAAAAAAACAATGTGTTATTTGTGGGAACAGCAATCAGGTAAACTTGTGTTCTCTCCTCACAAAGTCTGATGTCAGCAGTAATTTTTGGTTAATGTGTCCACTTGTGGTGAATCCCTCTCCAGTCTGTCTGTCTTGCTAACCCAGCTTGGCAGTGCCTCTCTTGATCTTTCTCAGTCGTGGTTGCTTGCTTGTCATACTTTGTGTCTGGGGGGTTACACACGGTAGCTCTACTTTAATCTTGAGCATCTGCAGAGCTGCAGTCTCTATTTATTAGTACTTTCACTGTACATTTCCAGCTAAACTGAGGCTTATTGTTGACCCTTTTCTCTCTGCTCACCTGTCATTCACTGGTCTCACATGCCGTGCTGCCGACAACTGCATGGACGTCGCGGTTCCTCGCGGGTCTATTTCAAGAAGCCTTCTATTTAACAACGATATAATATCTTTGCGTGGTTTGTCAATGGTGATGAATTATCTGAAAGTCCCGTAAGGTGCGGACAACTCGACACAGCACTGGTGAAACTGGGGCCCTAAGGAACTAAGGAACCCCCTTCCTTAAGAGTTAGGGTTGCAATTTATTATTAATGCTTTATCTTTTCACATGTTGTTTTACAGCATTATTAGGGCTGAAATGCTCCATGTGGGATATGTAACATGCAGAGAGCAGAACAGAACAGTCTCACAGAGAGCTGTTCTCTGTAGTTGAAGCTTACAAAATGACAAATTAACAACATGTCAACAACGCAGGGCAGCTAAACGCTCAGCTGCTGAAAGACTTGTGTGAGTTAATGCCGGACAAAACCGCGGCACAGCTGCTGCGTGTGTCTTGTCGGCTGACGCATTTTCCCAGTTATCCTCCAGTTTTGTTTGTTGTTGTGAAATGTACACACCCTGTGCCCACTCTGATTGGTGAGTAGAACTGTAACTGGAGGTGCATGTCGCTTGTGATTGGCGAGCAGATCTGTCACACAAGGACGACAATAGAATGAATTTGTAACTGCATGACTCTTTAAAACAGGTCAAATGTGCTGTATTATTAACCTACAGTTTAATTGCCGTCTTTAAGATTGACTAATCACGTCCTTTCAAATGGCAGTTTCAATTTGAAAATGATTCATCGTTAAGTATTATAGGTTGAAATGTGTATTGTATTAGGCAGCATATTAAATTATTGGGAAAAAAGCGGTAGTTCTATGTAAAATCAGACATTGAGCACCTCTATATCACCAGAATGGCATGATCTTCATTTAGCTGTGAAGCTTCGACTGTGAGATTAACAGTCGAATCAGGCTCCGCCCATCGAAGCATTGAATCTTCAGCTTTTCAGGGTCAGACATGAGAGCACTGCGGTGTCAGGTGTGACTGTGCAGCAATGGCAAATTGTTTACATTACTCACAAGTCAAGTCGGAGGGCCCCATAACAGAAATTTTCTTAGGGCCCCATGGAGGCCATGACCGGCTCTGTTCATGAGCTCCCTGTAAAATCCAGAATAGCATTTAAAATCCTTCCCCTCACTTACAAAGCCTTTAATGTTCAGGCACCATCGTATCATAAAGAGCTCATAATGCAGGGTTACTTGTGGTTCCTAGAGTCTCTAAAGGCAGAATGGGAGCCAGAGCGTTCAGCTATCAAGCTCCTCCCCTGTGGAATCAGGTCCTGGTTTGGGTTCTGGGAGCAGTAAGACTTTCCTCTTTGATAAGGCTTAAGGCTGGCTCAGGTGAGTCCTGAACCATCACTCAGGGCGGGTTCACAGCTTAAGGTCTGATTCCTGAATAGAACCAATACAAGAATGGTTTGTTGTGTCCATTTTCCACCATCAGGTTCATGTTGGGTTGGTCTGCAGGGCATGTCAGCAGATTTCAGAGGGTCATGCAAATGAATGTCTTATAAGACAGCGGGTATTAAATAATTGAATTATGGAGGTATTTCGAGGTAGAAACTCTGACGGTCTCATCACAGATCAAACCATGATTTATTTGCATTTCTCACATAAAGTGGAACAGTGAAGTAAGCGGACCTCAATTGCAAACTTGAAAAAAGTTGGCCCATGCAAAAAAAAATTATAACATAACATAAATAACATAACTTTGTATTGTAATGGGAATTCCACGAGAACACCTTTAAAACATTGCTCTGTAACTTATCACTGAGGCCATCTGACCATCTGGGTATGGGAACAAGGGATGCAAGAGGTGTGATGTCCCTGTGAGTTCCTATTGTTTTAAGAGGTCAAGACACATTCACCACATTGTTCACACATGGGTGTCTTTTGGGGTGACTCAGATTTAGTGTCTCTTAGGGAATCTTCAAAGACACCCTGTCCTTTTGTGAGATAAGGCTCTGACCCTGAGTCAGAGATAAAAAGTTGCATGTGCTGAGACACGGCAGCTCACTCGGATGATACTCTTGAGCTCCTTCTGCAGAAGACTTGAATAAATCCACCAAAAGACAAGTGTTTTGCCTGAGCCTTTTATTAAATATAGAATCTCGTTGAGATAGCAATATTCTGCACCTTGGTTGTTGTGTTTTTTATTGTATGTCTTTCATATTGTGATTGTAATTTTTCTATTCAGAATATTCATACTGAAAATTAAAATCAAGCAAGATTTTATCTATTGTTTGTCTGTGTGGGAAACTACTTAATAGGGTGGCTGCCTCCTGGTTCCTGCAGGGATTTGTGCTTTCAGGTGGAAATGGAAGGAACAGGTGAAGACAGTTTATAATCGACTGTGGAAACAGGCAGATATGTCAGTCTGCCTAAAAGGAGGAGCTGAAGCAGTCTGATTGCAAACTAGTAGAGCTGCTTTGTTTATTATTCTATTGAGCACCACCACCAAAAACCAGGGCATTTTAAAAGGCAGGAGGTTCTGAGAGACACACCTACATGTTGACCCTCAAAGATCCATGCAGAACACTCACTCCCACACAAACAGAGCTCCTCAAAATTCCGAAAAAAAACAGAACATGCTGCTGGGAAACAGAACATTTAACACTGATGATGTCAGTTGCATCCTTCCAGAAATCTCTTCACATTGACTTGCTTGACTACAATAAGCCAATCTTTTACCAGGACAATCAATAATTTCTGATTTGTTTTGCTTTTGACGCCACTGAACATGATGTATGTCATTAGAAAATTAGAAAGTCTCTGTTCAGCTTAAAAACACGGTCTAAAACATGCAGATAAAGTGAGCTGAGCAGCTTTAACCTCCACTACATTCCTGGTTAGCAGGATGAAGGCGCCCTCTTGTGTTGTGCATCAGTTTTCACATTTCAGTTGTGAACCTGCTGTGATGTTCACTTCAGAGCCATTCAGTGGAAGAGAAAGAACTACATATAAATACGTCAATATATTCAACAAACCTTTAGAGAGCAGAGAGAATTTTACACTTTCTTTTTAAAGATTAATTGTTGGTCTTTTGTCTTAATTTGGTGGGAAGAGCTGAAGAGAAACAGGAAATTTGAGAGAGAGAGAGAGAGAGAGAGAGAGAGAGAGAGAAATCTCTAATCTCATCTCATGGAAACAAGTTTCTGCAGCTACATATCAAAGTTTCCTCCTCACTAGAGGAAGAGGTCCTTGGACCCTGGTCCTTCTCACAAGAGTAAACTCAGTCGCGTGTGTCTTTGTTCCCCTGCAGCAAAATCACAGGAAGCGCCGGCTACACATCCAGGTCCATGTGTGGCGTCACTTACTGATCCTTCAGAAATGTTTGGGGAAATGTAGCGTGTGTGGAAGTTACTGCGCTACTCTGTCAATAAAAGAGCTTCATCACTGAAAAGCTATTTGATTCAGAAAATAGCAACGCTACCACCAAGCTACTGAGAAAGTTAAACTAGTATTTATATATATATATATAGGTTGTATAATTTAATTACTGCCTACATTTATCCATATTTGTGGGACATTAAAAAAAAATTCCCCTCTCACCCCTTGTGGGGTGGTATGTGTCATCCTCAAGCTCGAGTCCTCTACCAGGGGCCTGTGAGTTTGAGGGTTCTGCGCAGTATCTTAGCTGTTCCTAGGACTGCACTCTTCTGGACAGAGACCTCTGATGTTTTACCTGGAATCTGCTGTAGCCACTCTCCCAGTTTGGGGGTCACAGCCCCCAGTGCTCTGATTACCACTGGCACCACTGTTGCTGTGACTTTCCACATCTTTTCTAGCTCCTCTTTCAGCCCTTGGTATTTCTCAAGCTTCTCGTGTTCCTTCTTCCTGATGTTGCTGTCGCTTGGTATTGCCACATCTATCACTACTGCCTTCTTCTGCTGTTTGTCGATCAACACGATGTCTGGTTGGTTGGCCATCACCAGTTTGTCAGTCTGGATCTTGAAGTCCCACAGGATCTTAGCTCGGTCATTCTCAACTACCTTAGGAGGTGTCTTCCATTTTGACTTTGGGACTTCCAGCCCGTACTCGTGGCAGATGTTCCTGTACACTATGACAGCTACCTGGTTATGGCGTTCCATGTACGCACTTCCTGCCTGCATCTTACACCCTGCTGTTATGTGCTGTACTGTCTCAGGGGCATCCTTGCACAGTCTGCACCTGGGGTCCTGCCTGGTGTGGTAGACCCCAGCCTCTATTGATCTTGTACTGAGTGCCTGTTCTTGTGCCGCCATGATTAGTGCTTCTGTGCTGTCCTTCAGTCCAGCCTTTTCCAGCCACTGGTAGGATTTCTTGATATCAGCCACTTCTTCTATTTGTTCTGTGGTACACGCTGCAGCTGCTTGTCCCTCCATGATGGTTCTTCATCTTCCTTGTCCTCACCTTCGGGTTTCTGCTGCCTGAGGTATTCACTAAGCCCTTCATCTTTGGGGCCATCTTCCTGATGTTCTCCTGGATCTTCGTCGTTTCATCCTGGACAGTGGTCTTGACACTCACTAGCCCTCAGCCTCCCTCGCCACGCTTGGTGTACAGTCTCAGGGTGCTGGATTTGGGGTGAAACCCTCCATGCATTGTGAGGAGCTTTCTTGTCTTGATGTCAGTAGCCTCTATCTCCTCCTTTGGCCAGTTTATTATACCAGCGGGGTATCTGATGACTGGCAGGGCGTATGTGTTGATGGCTCGGATCTTGTTTTTCCCATTCAGCTGGCTTTTCAGGACCTGCCTCACTCTTTGTAGGTATTTGGCTGTGGCTGTCTTCCTTGCTCCCTCCTCATGGTTACCATTAGCCTGTGGCAACCCAAGGTATTTGTAGCTGTCCTGAACATCTGCAATGTGGCCTTCTGGTAGTTCAACCCCCTCAGTTCTGATCATCTTCCCTCTTTTTGATACCATGCGACCACACGTGTCCAGTCCGAACGACATTCCAATGTCATTGCTGTAGATCCTGGTAGTGTGGATCAGTGAGTCGATGTCTTGCTCATTTCTGGCATACAGTTTGATGTCATCCATGTAGAGGAGGTGACTGATGATTGTTCCGCCGAATCGGTATCCGTGAGCCAGTCTTTGTGATGATCTGGCTGAGGGGGTTCAGGCCTATGCAGAACAGCAGCGGGGATAGTGCGTATATGCCGCACTTGATGGTGACTTGTGCAATTGGCTTTGAGTTGGCTTCCAGACTTGTTTTCCACAGCTTCATTGAGTTCTTGATGAAGGCTGTTAGTGTCCTGTTGATCTTGTACATCTCCAAGCATTCCAGTATCCATGTGTGTGGCATTGAGTTGTAGGCTTTCTTGTAGTCAATCCAGGCAGTGCACAGATTGGTCTGCCTGGTCTTGCAGTCTCGAGTGACTGCTCTATCCACCAGTAGCTGGTGCTTGGCTCCTCTGGTGTTAATGCCTATTCCCTTCTGGGTCCTGTGCATGTATTGAGCCATGTGCCTACTCATCTTAGCCGCTATGATGCCTGACAGGAGCTTCCATGTTGTGCAGAGGCAGGTTATTGGCCCGTAGTTGGATGGGATTGTTCCCTTCTGGGGATCCTTCATGATCAGGATTGTCCGTCCTTGGGTTAACCATTCTGGGTGGGTCCCATCCATCAGCAATTGGTTCATTTGTACTGCCAGGCATTCATGGAGTGCAGTTAGTTTCTTCAGCCAGTAGGTGTGGATCATGTCAGGGCCTGGTGCTGTCCAGCTCTTCATACCTGCCACTCTTTCTTGGATGTCTGCCCTTGTAATGGTTACTGGTTCTACATCAATCGAACCGACGATCACCTGTACCGAAGTCAGTGGCCTTAACCACTGAGCTATCAAGGAGCATAAATATATATATATATATATATATATATATATATCACATTGTATAATTTAATTACTTATTTATTTACTGTATTATTTGTGCATTTAATCAGTCAGGATCCATCCTCCATATTTGTGGGACACAATGCAAAAGAAAATGCAATCTCTCAGTCTTCTTATGAAGGCAGGTTTTCAGTTAGGACGTCACTTCCTCTTCCGTTAGAAGGCTGTTTGACTCAAGGTTCAGTCCTTTATTTATCATGGTACTTTCAGACTAAAAGTGAAGTAAAAACTATCCACACAAATCCCAAAACTGCACACACAAAATGTGATCATAACATTAAATATAAGTAGCCGTTGTGTTGCAGAATCCAGCTGCCTGCTTCTTCTGGATCACCTCCACCAGCTCAGCCTGTCTTCTCTTTCTGGAACGTGTAATGGGAATCCCACAAGAACACTTTTAAAACACTGCTCTGTGACTTATCACTGAGGCCATTTGACCACCTTGGTATGGGGACAAAGGACACAAGAGGTGTGATGTTTGATGTATTGTTTTAGGCCATCTGACCATCTGGGTATGGGGACAAGGGATGCAAGAGGGGTAGTGTCCCTGTGAGCTCCTTCTGCAGAAGACTTGAATAAATCCACCAAAAGACAAGTGTTTTGCCTGAGACTTTTATTAAATGGAAATCTCGTTGCGATAGCAAACGCTTTGAGATTTCCTGAAGGCATAAGACAATTTCATTTAACTGGATTGTTTAAAGTCCCCCTCCACTCTAAAATGTGTTTTCTTTTTTCACCTGAATGTTTGAGCTTCACTGTGCAGAATGATGCATGTGTTTGTAGTGGGTCTGACTCTGCGTTGTGTAGTTTAGTAAGCCAGAACACACGTCTCGGAATTCTCTTGGAGCAATTTATTCATTAGCCACCATGACAGCATCAACAGGTCTGTAATTGTGGAGAAACAAAACATTCACAGAGTTCCTCTTGCACACATGCTTTCAGCTCCTTCCCAGAGAACGTCCCCGAAGCAAGAGAATTTATAATGTTACAAAAGAACACATTCATAAAATTCATAAAATACAATTGACATAGTTAAATTAGCTCATCATGTCTCCTCAGTTCTTCTATCAGAAAAATCAGAATGTACATGAACCATGCCTTAAACTTACATACCTGTAATTGTGGAGAAACAAAACATTCACTGTTAAGGTTTGTGGGTGGTGTGGCAGGTTGGAGGACCCAAATGCAGGACTCAAGGCAGAGGTGGTACAATTCAAAAGGGTTTTAATGACAAACAAAAAGCGAGCACACTTACAAACAGTGGCTGAGTCCATAAAAAGTCCAATGTGAAATGAAACCAAAATCCAACTTAGGTAATCCAAAACGCAGAGAGAAAACAGCCAGACAAGACGGGGAGACAGGAACCACAACTGACGGGGGTAACATTAACAATGACCGGACAAGGACTGAAAAAAAAAACACCAAACATTTATACACAGAGGTAACGAGCAGGGCGGGAGCAACACAGGTGAGAGACATGAGGCTAACGAGACCAGGCAGGGAGAGAGGGACAACAGGGGAGAGAAGCACGGCTGAGACACATCAGGTAATTAAGCGAAACTAGACAAGGACACCAGGTACAGGAAGTTAAACAAGACGACACACCAAGGCAGACAACTACAAACTAAAACAGGAAGTAAATCTAACTGAAACACACAAGGACAGATCTACCAAAGTAAAAACACAAAGACAGCAAAAACAGTACACTGACAGAGACGGGTCCAAACAGGTGACAAGACTATACTAAACATGGAGACAAAAGACTAAGGACTAAGACAGTTACTAAGAAGACAAAAGTGAACTAACCAAAATAATAAACAAGACTACAAAACTCTAAACCAAGGCAATATCAAATAAACATAGGAAAAACAACAGCACACGACTCAAATCCTAACATTCACAGAGTTTCTCTTGCACACATGCTCTCAGCTCCTTCCCAGAGAACGTCCCCGAAGCAAGAGGAAGAGATGTCCGCCGAAGTGCGGTAAGTGAGGTTAACAAAATAAAGTATCCACTATATTTTCCATAGCAAAACTCTTAACAATTCCTCTTAGGAAAGAAATATACCCGTCACATAGAGACCATTAGAAACGTAAACACATTTGTGAAAGAAATAAAGAAAAATAACAACATAACAAAATAAATAAATAAATAAATAAATAAATAAATAAATAAATAAATAAATAAAAACATCAAAACGGAAATGTTAACTGCACCCTTCAAAATAAAACCCCAAGTTACAATATGTACCGAAACGTACAGAGCCCTGTCCACTCCATAGCGTAACAGCATCACACTACCACATGTTGATTTGATACTAAAAGAAATTTTTACATTCATCTGCTGAAAAAGGTTCTCTGTGCTAACTTTAAATCTGACTTTAATATATGTTCAACTTTCCAAATGAAAAACGTTTGCATATTTACACTTTTTGGATTTTTTAATGTGAAGAAGGAGCACATTTTTAACAATGTAACAATGTAGCAATACACACAACAAGTTATCCTCATAACATTAAAAGTATTAAATAGTAGTACACAGTAAGTAAATACAAAGCAGAACAATTCAAGTCCAACTACATTTCACTGGAATCTGATGTCTTTCCTCTCAGTCTTTATTATTCGCTTCAAGGAGAGCAATTCAAAATGTGGAAAGTCTAAATAACTTGCAGATCCATCTTCCTTCATTTCATCTAGTCTTTCCTGATCTCACGTCTCAACACTTTGAAGGAGAACTGTGTCGACAATCCATTTCGTCTGAAGAACTTTATTTAAAAAAAGACACACACACACACACATAGAAAAACCATGTTAATACTGAATAAAATAGTTTGGACATTATTTAAATTAAAAGTGATTACATACTAGTCATGACATTGAAAAACAACAGCAGTTAGTCTCACCTCCTCCAACAAACTCTGCAAGTCTGAGTCTGACAGCTGAGTCAACGACTCTAATCCCACATTCATGCTAAGAACATAATCTGTTGACATAAATACACAACATGTGACATAGGACAATCCACATGATAATAATATAGCTAAGTGTTCAACATGATTTGAAATATAATAACCATAAATACCATTTTCTGTACACAATAGTACTTTAAAAACATCATGTTTAACTGTTCTGAATAGATTCAATTGTAAAGCGTGTTTACAATAAATTATTCTCTGGTTTAATATAAATATAAATAATAACAGACTTGTTTCTGTTTTAGCAACAGTTGAAGTAAACACAGTAAATAATGACAAACATGTGATAAACACAATACAGTTGTGATAATGATACAATCAAGCTGATGAAATCCATCCATGAACTGGGCACTCAGGGCAAAGGCTCAGACCATGTAATGAATGGAACAAATACAAATACTTACTAGGGCCTTTTGTTGTAGGACGCAGAGTCAGAGATGTTTTGGAAAGATGGTGTTTGTTTACATGGAAAGAAGAATATTTTAAGCTGAATTGATTATTTGTTCTTGAAAATCAGACAGCCAAACTTCAGTTGCATGATATATTAGAACTGAAAATAAAATGAAACTTACATTTATAATTTATATAAAAATAAAATGAGTAAAAATAATAACGTTAAATGTTAAATGTGTAATGTAACATTAAAAAACAAGAAACAAAGACAACATGAAGTTAATTAAATGAACAAGGAACACAAAAAGAAGGAAAAAACTACCACTGCTGGTAAGTACTATTAACTGGCCAGCAGCTTCCCAAGTGTCAACATGAAAATGTTCTGGCTGGTTAAATTCACATAAATGAAGTCAAACATCTTACCAGTAACTGCAGTGATGTTTACTCCACTGCTTCTGACGTTCTCAAACACAGAGAAGAGAGTGAATGTGTATGTAGTTCCAGCAGTGAGAGATGAGACTGTGTACGTTACTGGTCCATCTCCATCAGGTGCAGTGATGTCAATCTCTGTACCATTAAACTGGAGAATAAAGCTGATGTTGTCGTTCAATTTGTCCCACTGCAGAGTGATACTGGTCTCATCTTGTGCTGTTGATTTGAAGTTTGAAGGAGCTGAGACAAAAAGAGCAGTGAAAAGTGGATCAACAAATGACAGTCAGTCAAAGTGATGGAGTTTGTTGTTGTTCACTGGAAGAGGTAAAGATGGTTCCCCTTCGAGGGGAACTCGAACTGCGTCAGTGACGAGACTATGGGAACGCCTTTAGGCGTGGCAGGGCTGAATGTGAATGAAAACTACTCCAATCCTATTGGAGTATATAAGCACGTCGTCGGCACATAGGTACATTAGCCTTTTTCGATTCAGTAGGCACTTTGGTTAATGTGGTTAGTGGAAAGCTCCCGCATCCTGGCTAAGAAGTGAACCTACCTGGAAGTTGCAGTGTGTCCTCAGAGTTGAACCACTTCCGGAGATGTGTGTCTCCCTGCCCGCGCTTTATCACGGTAGGAGACTATCATGAGCTGTGTGTTACTTGTCTGGGTCTGCCGCACGCCACGGCAGCTCTCGAGAAGCTGTTTGTGACCATTGTGAGGCCCTGCCCATGCGGGTACTAAGGTCCCGTATGGCTCTCTTCTCTGAGGATGGCCAGATACGCTCTCCCCGCTGAGGCGGCTCGGTGGTTTCAGTCATGGGGATCGCAGCAAGATCTGCTGAAGGATTCCAAGACGGCTGATGCCCCTTCTTGTCCTTCATCTGCTGACTCCGACTCCCTTCATTCCCGTTCGGGAGCCCGTTCTCGACTTCTTCCGTTCGGCGAGGCAAATGCACTCTGGCTCTGAGGAGCTAGATGTGCTTAGCGTCATGGAGGAGGAGGATGACTTCCGGGTGTCGGGCCAACGTCATCAGAAGAGCGCCACAGCCGACTATGATGAGCTGCTGGAAGTGGTGACGCGGGTTGTGGCTAAACTCAACCTTGATAGGCCACAGGCTGTGAGGAAGCTTAATGCCGGTACACTGTAAAAAATTATCAGTCCATCTCACACCAAAGACTATGCCTTTGGTGTGAGAGGGAAATATCTGAATCTGAGATCACTGAGAGGACGTGCTGACGTACTGCGGTAAGCGTGTTGACTCATTTCCGTTTCCGGTGCTTGTGTGTTGGTAGCCTGTTTGCTGCTCTCGCTAAATACCAGATAAACTTGTTAGATTTATCATTACAGCGGCCAATTGTCCGCTAAACACTTATTCTTACAGTAAGTTTGCCTAAGCACTCACAGTTCTTTCCATCTTCAGTGACTGCTGTTCAATCTCATTGTTGTTTTCAAAAGTTGGTAGCTACCGTACTTTAGCTTAGCCATTAGCGTCTTTAGCTTAGCAGCTAATGATGACTTCTCCTTCTCCCTCTCTCTCTCCTGCTTTCTCCTGCTTGGTGTGTCAGATGTTCAGTTACTCTGCCTCCTTTAGCGGTAATGGTACGTGTAACAAGTGTAGTTTATTTGTAGACATGGAGGCGAGGCTCAGTGAGTTAGAAGTCCGGCTCCGCACCTTGGTAGCCAGTCCCCGGTAGTCGGTACGGACCGGCCTGAGTTAGCCTCTGGTAGCCGTTCCCCGGCATTTCCTGAGCAGCCAGGAAAGGGTGGCTGGGTGACTGTCTGAAGGAGGAATAGTCGTAAGCATTCAAAGCTCTCAGGACACCACCATTCGCTTCCCGTTTCTAACAGATTTTCCCCACTCAGCGACACACCCGCTGAGAAACCAACTCTGATAATTGGCAGCTCCATTTTGTGAAACGTAAAGTTAGCGAAACCAGCGACCATAGTCAAATGCATCCCTGGGGCCAGAGCGGCTGACATTGAGTCCTATTTGAAACTGCTGGCTAAGGATAAACGTAAATACAGTAAGATTGTTATTCACGTTGGCGGTAATGACTCCCGGTTACGGCAATCGGAGGTCACTAAGATTAATGTTGAGTCGGTGTGTTCATATGCAAAAATAATGTCGGACACCGTAGTTTTCTCTGGACCCCTGCCCAATCTGACCAGTGATGACATGTATAGCCGCATGTCGTCATTCCGCCGCTGGTTATCGAGGTGGTGTCCAGCAAACAATGTGGGCTTTGTAGATCATTGGCAGACTTTCTGGGGAAGGCCTGGTCTGATTCGGAGAAATGGCATCCATCCCACTTGGGAAGGAGCAGCTCTCATTTCTAGAAATCTGGCCAACTTTATTAGCAGACCACATCCATGACAACCCTGACCAGGAGGCAGAGTCGCAGTCTAACACACTTCTCTGCCCTTCTAATTCAGCAGTTACCCACCCAAAACCCTACGCAGAGTCGCAGTTTAACACACTTCTCTGCTCCTCCATTCCAGGAGTTACTTAGTGAAAACCCTATAGTGACGGTGTCTGTCCCCCGACCATTGAAATTATTTAAATCAAAGGTAAACAGAAGAGGAGCTGTGCATAAAAACCTCATAAAAGTTAAAACCACAGGAGCAATAGTGCAAACGAATAGGAGAGTAAAATGTGGACTCTTAAACATCAGATTTCTCTCTTCTAAAGGTGTACCAGTAAATGAACTAATTTCAGATTATGAAATTGATTTATTCTGTCTTACTGAAACCTGGCTGGGTGATGGAGAATATGTAAACCTAAATGAATCCACCCCTCCCAGTCACATTCCTTGAAGCACTGGCCGAGGAGGTGGAGTTGCAGCTATCTTTGACTCTAGCCTAGTAATCAGCTCTAAACCTAAACTAAATTATAACTCATTTGAAAGCCTTGTTCTGAGTCTTTCACACCCAAGCTGGAAATCACTGCAACCAATTCTATTTGTTGTAGTGTACCGAAGCACCTGGTCCGTACTCTGAATTCTTACCTAATTTGCAGGAGTTTTTGTCAACTTTAGTCCTTAAAACGGACAAAGTTATTATTGTAGGGGATTTTAATATTCATGTGGATATTGAGAATGACAGCTTTAGTACTGCGTTTATCTCTCTATTAGATTCAATTGGCTTCTCTCAGAGTGTTCATGAACCGACTCACTGTTTTAATCACACCCTTGACCTTGTTCTGGTATATTGAAATTGAACATTTAATAGTGTTCCCACAGAATCCCTCTTTTTCTGACCACTGTTTGATAACTTTTGAGCTTGTAATGCTGAACTATCCTCCATTGGCAAAAATTTCTATACAAGATGTCTGTCTGATAGTGCTATAGCTAAATTTAAGGATGCGATCCCATCGGCTCTAAATTCACTATCAAGTATCAAATTAACAGAGGACGCGATTTCAGTACCTCCCAAGTCGATCATCTTGTTGATAGTGCTGCAGGCTCGCTGCGAACAACACTTGACTCTGTAGCCCCTCTACAAAAGAAAATACTAAAACAAAGACGGTTAGCTCCATGGTATAATACTGAAACTCGCAAATTAAAGCAAATATCATAGAAACTCGAGAGGAATTGGCGTTCCACCAAACAAAATTCTCGTTTAATTTGGCAAGATAGTCTTAAAACTTATAGGAAGGCCCTCCGTAAGAGCTGACCTCAACTGGCACCGACTTAACTCAATACTCAGGAACTTTAGAAACCGCTGTAAAACTATATGTTTAGACTGCTTTGCTTCCCTCAATCTTTATCAACTAACTTCAATAATTTCTTCATCTAAACCATCTACCTGCCTCTTAGACCCCATCCCGACTAGGCTGCTTAAAGAAGTTTTGCCCTTGGTTGGCACTTCTCTGCTGGATGTGATTAATTTGTCTTTATCAACAGGCTACGTGCCACAGTACTTTAAAGTAGCTGTAATTAAACCTCTTCTGAAAAAGCCCAACCTGGATCCAGACTTTTTAGCCAACTATAGACCTATATCTAACCTTCCATTTATCTCTAAGGTCCTGGAGAAAGCAGTCGCCAAACAGCTGTGTGACTTTCTACATAGCAATAGTTTATTTGAGGATTTTCAGTCAGGATTTCGAGCTCATCATAGCACAGAGACAGCACTGGTGAAAATTACTAATGACCTCCTAACTGCATCAGACAAAGGACTTGTCTCTGTATTGGTTTTACTAGATCTTAGTGCTGCATTTGATACCATTGACCATCAGATCCTATTACAGAGAATGGAACATTTCATTGGCATTAAAGGAACCGCTCTAAGCTGGTTTAAGTCCTATTTATCAGATCGATTTCAGTTTGTACATGTTAACGATAAGTCCTCCATGCATACCAAAGTTAGTCATGGAGTTCCACAAGGATCTGTGCTCGGACCAATCCTCTTCACTTTATATATGCTTCCTTTAGGCAATATTATCAGGAAACACTCCATAAACTTTCA
Source organism: Lepomis macrochirus (assembly GCA_024633595.2). Lineage (NCBI taxonomy): Eukaryota > Metazoa > Chordata > Actinopteri > Centrarchiformes > Centrarchidae > Lepomis > Lepomis macrochirus. The sequence continues at coordinate 32,490,151 of JALXJV020000012.1, forward strand.
TTGTTATGCAGATGATACTCAGTTATATCTATCGATCAAGCCAGATGAAACTCAGTTAGCTAAGCTTCAAATGTGTCTTCAGGATGTTAAAACCTCGATAACCTACAATTTTCTAATGTTAAACTCAGATAAAACTGAAGTTATTGTTCTAGGCCCTAAGCACCTCCGTGACACATTATCTAAAGATATAGTTTCCCTGGATGGCATCGCCCTGGCCTCCAGCACCACTGTGAGAAATCTTGGAGTTATCTTTGATCAGGACATGTCGTTTAACTCTTACATTAAGCAAATTTCAAGGACCACCTTTTTTCACCTACGTAATATTGCAAACACCAGGAACATCCTGTCTAAAAATGATGCAGAAAAACTAGTTCATGCATTTGTTACTTCTAGACTGGATTACTGCAATTCCTTATTATCAGGCTCTTCGAAAAAGTCCATTAAGACTCTTCAGCTGATCCAGAATGCTGCAGCACGTGTTCTGACAGGAACCAGTAAAAGAGATCATATCTCTCCTGTCTTAGCTTCTCTGCATTGGCTTCCTGTCAAATCCAGAATTGATTTTAAAATCCTTCTTCTCACATACAAAGCTCTTAATGGTCAGGCATCTTATCTTAAAGAGCTCATAGTACCTTACTACCCCACCAGAGCACTGCCCTCCCAGAATGCAGGGTTACTTGTGGTTCCTAGAGTCTCCAAAAGTAGAATGGGAGCCAGAGCGTTCAGCTATCAGGCTCCTCTCCTGTGGAACCAGGTTCCAGTTTGGGTTCGGGAGGCAGACACCGTCTCTACATATAAGAGTAGGCTTAAGACTTTCCTTTTTGCTAAAGCGTATAGTTAGGGCTGGCTCAGGTGAGTCCTGAACCATCCCTTAATTATGCTGCTATAGGCTAGACTGCCGGGGGATTTCCCATGATGCACTGAGCTCCTCTCTCCTCTTCTCTCTTTCTCTCTGAGTGCAACCTCATCCCATTAATGCATGTTACTAACTTCGACTTCTTCCCTCTCCCGTGGGTCGTGTGCTTCCTCCTCCTGTCGCTTCCTGCGGGTGTTGCTGGCTCTGGAGCTGTGGAGTCTGGATCTGTTGTTGGGAGTCTCCTGCTGCCCCGTGTTCCTGCTCGGCGCCTCTGCTACAGTTGCAACTGCTGTTTCTAGTCCTATTGCTATTATTACTGTTATTATTATTACCATTAACATTACTATAAATATCTGTACCATTTTTCATTCAGTCTATAGCACCATTACCTATACTGTCTGTACCTCTATGTGTTTACTGTGTAGGTTGCCTCCCTCTGCTCTCTCTCTCTCTTGCTCTCTCTCTCTCTTTCTCTTGCTCTCTCTCTCCCCCTCACCCCCAACCGGTCAAGGCAGATGGCCGCCCACCCTGAGCCATGGTTCTGCTCGAGGTTTCTGCCTCTTAAAAGGAAGTTTTTCCTTGTCTATGTCGCCTAGTGCTTGCTCGTGGTGGGAATTGTTGGGCTTCTGTAAATAACTTCAGAGTATGGTCTAGACCTGCTCTTTATGAAAAGCGCTGTGAGATAACTGTTGTTGTGATTTGGCGCTATATAAATAAAAACTGAATTGAATTGAATTGAATAGTAAACTGGATGATCGCTTCCTTAGGAGCCACTCAGCATCCCCAATCCTTGCCGTTTTTTTCCGGACTTACATAATGAGTTATGTAAGTCTTGGGATAAACCTTTCTCCGCCCAGCTGTCTACTCCCTAGCTGCTGGAGTACAGCAAAGTGGCGGGGATCAAGGACGGGTAGATGACGCTCTGGCGAGTTACCTCTCCCCTCGACTGGCGTTGTCTCTCCATAAGCCAGCGCTACCGACCAGACCATGCCGGGTGACTTCAGCAAGTGTTGGGTCTCCTGGCGGCTGTGTACAGCGTAATACCATCTGGACTGCTGCACATGAGACCCCTGCAGTGGTGGCTAAGGACCAAGGGTTTTTTCCCAGAGGGGAATCCTTTCCGCCTGATTTGGGTTACGCACAAGTGTCTTCGCTCCCTATCAGTTTGGAAGGAAACTTGGTTTCTGTCCCAGGGGCCCGTGCTGGGAGCGTCTTGTCGCCGGCTGGACACTTCAACAGACACCTCCCTCACAGGCTGGGGCGTGGTATGGAGCAGACCTGCTGTTGAGGCAGCAGTTGAGGCCCGGGAAATGGAGACTTCACCCTGCAGTGGTGGAGCTCTTGTGCGGAGAGTTAGCACCATAAACGTGGGTCTGTTTAGGTCCCAAGAGACTACGCACTGCCCGCTATGGTTTTCTCTTGTTCCTCCAGCCCCGTTGGTTCTGGACGCCATGGTGCATTCGTGGCTGAGGTTACGTCTGTACGCATTTCCCCCAGTCGTTCTGCTCCCAGGGGGGTCTGGAGCGTGTCTGCCAGGACAATATCAGTCTACTGCTCGTAGCCACTTTCTGGCCGACCCAGGTGTGGTTCTCGGACAAAACGTTGCTCCGGGACAGACCGCCGTGGCAGGTCCCTCTGAGGAGAGACCTGCTGTCCCAGGCGCAGGGCCGGGTTCTTCACCCTCTGTGTGGCGACTGTGGGTCTGGCCCCTGAGGGGGCACAGTACCTAGAGGCGGGTCTAACAGCCGGAGCAGTCGAGACCCTCCTTAGCTCCAGGGCCCCGTCCACACGGAGGATATACGGCCTAAAGTCGAACGTTTTCTCCACATGGTGCAGAGAACGCATGGTGAACCAGTTACCTGCCCAGTGGTTTCTACAGGACCGCTTCTCTGCGGGCCTTTCCCCATCCACCCTCAAGGTTACGTGGCAGCCAGGGGAGGCTTCCCCTAGTCGTGCGATTCCTCCGTGGGACCAGGAGGATGAGAACTGCAACTCGCCCCAGAGTTCCCACCTGGGATCTGGTAGTGGTTCTTGAAGCATTGGCTGAGGCCCCCTTCGAACACATGGAGTCGGCTGAGGCCAAGTACCTGACCCTGAAGATGGCTTTTCTCCTCGCTATCACCTCTCTGAGGAGGGTGGGGCACCTCCAGGCTCTCTCGATTGCTCCTCGATGCCTGGAGTTTGCCCCAGGAGACATGAGGGCCATCCTGCACCCTTTCCAGGATACATTCCTAAGGTGCAGTCCAACAGGATGGGGCCCGTGGTACTGCAGGCGTTTGCCGGGAGAGGCGTTTGCCGGGAGACTTCATTTGCTCTGCCCTGTCAGAGCACTGAGTATTTACACTCTGAGGTCCTCCCGGTGGAGGAAGGCAGACCAGTGGCTGGTGTGTTTCGGTTCCCCCAAGGCTGGGCTCCCGGCTTCCAAACATACAATCAGCAACTGGATTGTTCAGACTATCTCCCTGGCCTATCAGGTGCGCAATTGCCTTCACCTATGGCTGTAAGGCCTCACTCCACGAGAGGCATGTCAGCCTCCACAGCTCTCCTCTCTGGAGCATCTGTCCAGGAGGTTTGTGATGCAGCTTGCTGTGCCACTTCTCACACTTCATCCGGTTCTATAGTCTGGACCTTCCCTCCGCACCCGGCACCCGAGCACTCTCCTCCTAGTCGTGCCCACAGGTTGAACGTCTTGGGTTACCTACGTAAGCCGAGACGTTCATTTTGTGTCCCCACATTGATAAAAACTAATACTGTATCTCAGGGACAGAGCAAGTCAAACAATTCTATGTATTACTGAGTGAGAATGTTTTTTTCTGGATTCAGATGTCATATTCTGTAGTCATGTCCATCACCCTTTATATGATCACAGAGATGTACTCCACAATAAAGGTCACAAAAGTTTTAAAAAGTAATTGTTCTTAAAGTAAAAAAAAATATTTTACAGTGTTGTCCAAAACAATACTGAGTTAAATTAACATGCAAAAAGTGTATGTTGCTAAGAAACACATTCCCTTAATGAATATTATACCCTGTAGATACGTCTTAGTTTTACACTGGTGCTCTTTTTTGAGGACTACTTTTGCATCCCCTTGCAATACTTTTCTTCTTTTGTTACTTCTAAGCCATGGCTGTGAATGCTCTCAGTGCAACACTCCAGTATAATTCAGTTTATTGATTTTTACTTAACCAAGCATTTCCTATGTTGAAATGGGGTGGCGATGGTGCAGTGTATAAGACTATGCCTTTGGTGTGAGAGACCCAGGTTCAATCCACCACTATGACCCATCCACCATTGTGTCCCTGAGCAAGACACTTAACCCCTAATTGCTCCAAAGGCGTGCTGTTCTGTCAGAGCGCAAGGCTTCGGCGAGATGACAGGATGGAGACATGTCCACATCAGTGATGCCTGGTGCTTAAACAGTCAGAGTGGATGGACACTATTTCCTAGGTCACCAAAGTTTTAAAAATAAACATTTTACATTTTTGTCCACATTTTACATTTTTGTCCACAACAGTACAGACTTAAATTAGCATGCAAAAAGTGTATGTTGGTAAGAAGCACATTCCTTTAAATGTAAATGCTCTGTACTTGTATAGCGCCATTCTAGTCTTTTCAACCACTCAAAACACTTTTACACTACTTCTGCATTCACCATTCACACACTGAGCCTAAGTGCTCAAACAGAAACTAACATTCACACACATTCATACACTGGCGGAACAACTACCAGGGGCAATTTGGGTTTCAGTGTCTCGCCCAAGGACACTTTGGCACGCAGCCTGGGGGAGCCGGGTATTGATTGAACCGCCGACCTTCCGATTAACGACCAACCTGCTCTATCTCCTGAGCCACAGCCGCCCTTTAATGAATATTATACCCAGAAGATACATCTTAGTTTTACACTGAACCAAAAGCACTCCCATGCTTTAAAGGCCCACAGCTTGAGAACAGAACATCCTACCGTGCTGTAGTGGGGTCTTTTTTTCCATCTCGGTGAGACAGAGAGAATGATGTATTGCAAGAGGTTGTAGCTCCTACGGTTCGCCAGCAGAGGCCGACAAAGTCCGCCTCTGCCAAACAAGCTGTTCTTCTATGAGATAATTTGAGGTAGAAGCGAAACTCAACTGAGCCCAAAGGCTTCCGTACATGTCGGCCAGATGGCGGCCTGCCAGACGGTCTCTGCGAAGACAAATCACTGCTGTTTCTGGATGGAAACCAGCTAAAACAGCGCAAGTAGATTACAGACAACCGCGTCCGCTCAGGACCATTTAAGCTATGGAGCCTCCAAAAGCTCACCAGATGATGCTTTTCTGAGGAATATTTTTGCTTCCCCTCGCAATACTTTTGCGTTAGCCTACCTGGCAAAATGTTTTGCGTTCCCTAGCACTACTTCTGAGCCTTATGCTCAGCTGCTCTCAGCACAACACTCCAGTATGAATCAGCTTGTTGATTTTTACTTTGAACAGAGCATTTCCTATGTTGTACTACTGCTCAACAGAGATGCTCACAAGTTTCTGAGCTAGAGTCCAAGTCAAGTCTCAAGTCTCTGAGCTAGAGTCCAAGTCAAGTCTCAAGCCTCTCGTGGTTATTACGAATGTTGTATCACCTGCTGCGTTCAATCCAGGTTGCTAATAAAACTGCATAGCTATAAGGAATTCTGTAACTGTAATCTGTTTTTCATTTACAGAGCACAACCATGTAATGTACAATGCAATTATTGACGGCTTATTAAATACTGTAAGTCCACACACTGCCCAGACTCTTAAAACCAGTGTAACGTTAACTAAATTAAACTGTGATGTTGCATAATCAACAATAACCTGTTTTTAACTTACAGAGCACAACCATGCAGCCTAATGTACAATGTGTCTACAATTAATGACTTATAAACTAATGTAAGTCAACACATCCCCCAGACTCTCAATCCAGTGTAGCCTTAACTAAATAAAACTTTAAGGTTATGATCAACAATAAACCTGTAACCTCTTTCTATCCAATGGTAATAATTAATGTGATGGCAGCCAGTGGTACGTAAATGATTATGTTGATCGACCACCACAAGTTCCGTAAAACTTTGAATAATAGCCCGGGCTTTTATTTGCTAAAATCACTGAATTGACCCTGCCTTTATTTGAGACAGGCATCCATATGGACGACAGGACTTTAATTCCTTTTTGCACAAAACTGAAACTACTATGAAAATGTTTATTTATTTCAAACTGAATAACACTTATTATAAATAATGATCCAATAATATACACGTCATTCATTTGATCCAGCTCCGACAGATGTCTTGTGTGCTTTTATTTTGAAGGCAGTAATAAATGAAAACAACAACAACATGGTGCAGGATGAGAGAAGTGTGGCAGAAGTTAGCAGAGAGCATCACATGACAGGATTTACAAATTGGATTAATTTTTATAAAAAAGCAGTGTTGATTATTTTGATTTGTGGACCCTTACAGACTAAAGGAATATAAGTAATCAAGGAACGGACACATTAGGACTTAACGAGCGGACTTAAGCTGCAAAGGTAAGGCAGTCAGCACTTTTTTTCCCACTGACACTAGTGTTAGGTAGGCAGGTTATAGGTAACAGTGGAAGGGAATAACGGCATGCTCATCAGACGTTTCCTAAAGTATAGCCTAAACATTGTTCACGAGTCCCACACCTCGAGTCCGAGTCGAGTCTGAAGTCTTTTGAGGACGAGTCTCAAGTCGAGTCTGAAGTCTTTGAGTGTGCGACTTAAGTCGCACTTGAGTCCGAGTCTCTAACTCGAGTCCCCATCTCTGCTGCTCAATAGGCATATTGATGTAGGCTACTTAATCAGAAAGGACCAGGCACCATGGCGGGTGCTGTGACCACCAGAGGAGAGGGAAGACGGCCGGGATAGAGCCATGCTGGCCCAGCTTGGACTAAAGGCTGCTCGGGTAAATGTTCAATCTAAAGAAAACGGGACTCTTGCTGCCAAACACTGCAAAATCAAAGACTGTTAAGCCCACATCTTTACACAGACCTGCCCCATCAATTTCCTGGAGCATGCAGCGGGCGCACCGTGTTCTGTCAGAGCGCAAGGCTCCGGCGAGATGAGAGGAGGCAGACTGTGTTTACATCGGTGATGCCTCGTGCTTAAACAGTCAGAGTGGATGGACACTGTTTCCCAGGCACGTGCACACATAGAGGTCAAAAGGGGCTGCCCCGTGAAGCCCAGGTAAGACAAGTGTGCGACTAGCTGGGCCGTTTGCACCACTGCCTCGTCCTGGGACGGCGCCAGCAGCAGCAGGTCGTCCAAGTAAAAAACTGAGCGCCCTGGAACAAAAAACGCAGAAACTTCCTATGTCCGGGAATGACGGGCACATGAAAATAAGTCCCCCTGGCGCACACACTACAACACCTGCTTCACTGTTAACATGCGAAAAGGTCTCACCATAATCACTCTGTTGAACAGTGACAGATCCAGGATGGGCCTCACACCGCCGTCTTCTTCCTGACCAGGAAGTAGCGGGAGTAAAACCCCTGATTCTCCTGCCCGGGAGGAACCCTGGAAACGGCCTGTTTTTCCAGGAGCTCCTGGAGCTCCGCTTGGAGAGCGGTGCACTGAGCTCCGTCCACTTGTCCATCCAGCAGGAAGCAAGCCACCCTGAGTAGTGCTCTGTGAGTGGTCGGACCTGCTGACGAGGGCTGCCGTCGCCGGGGGGGGGGGGGGCAGCCCTGGGGGGCCTGCCTCGAAAGGGCGGGTCGTGAGCGCCAGAGTCAAGCCGATGGTGAGGTGCGGCCACCAAGGAGGGCGAGCCGACACTCGCTCCACCGGGGCCCTCCGAGCACTGCCGTTTGAGGGTGCGCGGGCTGCATCGAGAGAAACCATCACACACGGACAGGGGGATCTGCATGGACACGGATACGCTCGCTGGTCCGCCGCCAGTCCACAACCCCGCCGCCCTCAGGGAAGGGGGGACGGAAGCGGCCACGGTCACCTGGGGGTCCGCACAATAAATGCCATTCTTTCTTTTGGCCGGCCAGCATGTCTAAGTTTTGTTTTGTCTCTTCTAGGAAGTTGAATTAGGCTGTTGTGACTTTGAAACGGTATTTTGTTCATTACTCAGTATGTAGATGATTGACAATAAACCTTGAACTAGACCTTGAACTAATCAATAATCAATATCAGTCCATTGGTTTCTACTTTGCATTAGTAAAGAGTTACTAATCTTGTCTGGTTACCACAGAGTTTGCTGCTGGAAAGCTGAGTTTCATTTGGTGCACGCGCATGTGAACACGTTTATAAACACAACAGCTGTATTTCACATTCACATCTCTGGAAGTGGCTGCCAAGCGAGACAGACAGACCAAGAGATGTGGGCTGTGAGGGGCGTCTTGTGAGAAGTGCCAGCTGTGCGTAACAAGAAGTCACAGCACATTAAAGAGGAAATTGTAAGTACCGGTCGGTGCTGCTGAGTAGCCCACCTGGGTGAGAACATTTCTTGTACCTGTTATTGTGCCGTAGATCATCACTTCACACAGAATTAACGGGTTTGTTCCAGGAAAGTAGACAGTGATGTAGCGCCCCGACATGTTTGTATTACAGGTGAAGTTATTCCACTCGTTTACTTTGAAGTTTGTGATGTTTTTACATCTGGAAGAGAGAAAAATATGAACGTAGGCCTACATTAAGAGGGAGAGAGGCAGAAAGGGCAGGAAGAGTGATGTCTGTGCTTGCTTTGGAGATGTGGAAGCTGAAAATGGAGCAAGTTCTACAGACACCTCCAACACCCAGAGAGAAACCCCATAATCCTGCCAGTGTCTGTGAGAAAATTTGAAATAAAGCAATTCAAAGTAACATGAAGGTATTACATGCTGTTAGTGATGCCGTTGTTCTCACTCGAGCTCCCAATGTGGATCTGAGCACCGCTTATATCAGTGTTGTGCTCAGCTTTGTTGTAGATAGAGATACAAGAAATGTTGTAGACACTCAGCAGGTCAATTCTCCACCAGGGGTCTGACTCTGTCCCAGTGATAGAACATGTCGTTATATTCCCATCAGTAGCTCTTTCAGAAGAGTAGATGAGTTGATTTGCATTTGTGTAGTTTGATTTCTGGGATGTTTTTGTCCCATTAAGTGGTACGCGTGTGTTGCAGAAAGCTGTAAATGAAAAAAAATATATATCATACTTTACTTAATACTTAATATTTAGCACAAAAATATACTTTTTTAAATGACTTGAGAGAAACAAACTGCTGAGTGTAAAGAAATGCATTTAGTCCTGTACAATCATCACTGTGTCGTTCCAGTGAAATGTGAAACACCAGAAGATTATAAAAGAATTCCTGTTTCCATTTCAGTATTTAGATTTTAGTCATGTCAAAGTTACAGTAAGCACAGAATACTCATCTTTCAAATATGCCATCCTTAAATATTTGGTGGTGAGCAGTTTGCAGTTAAACACAATTTACTGTTTTATTATTTTATCCACAACTCAGCCCTACATCACTGTCTGTTTAAATCATTTAAATGATTGCTGACATGTATGTGCACAAAGTGAGCTGCTTACCAATAAGAGAGATGAACAACAGACTCCACAGCATCTTTACCATGGAGGAGAAAATAAAGCAACTTCAGCCGAATAAAGACAAGTCAAATGTTTTACACAAATGACCACAGACAAACACAGAAATAAAGCTCTTTTAAATTGTACAAATGCTACTGTACATTTAAAAGTAAGACTGTGTGAGGACTATATAAAATATACAATACAAAAAGCCAAAAATGCAATTTAGGTTCTAGTAACCTCACTCACCTTGTTATGCTATTTGTCTCTCCAGAATGAACTGAACATGTAGGCCTTCTTATGTTCCTTCCCTGCATGAAAATACACTCATCACAAGCAACAACACCTTTCCTGGTTTTTACTCAGAGTTTTCATTTCAGCAGTCAAAGCACCTCCACACCAATATTTACATCTGTCCACATATTACAACATATTGTAACATAACACTACAAACTCTCCGGTCAGCCCACATAGGAAGTGAATCATGGCTCCAACACATGCAAATATCTGTGCATTTCCTTGATATTGGCACGAACAGAGTTGTTGTGTACAAAACGCTCTTTCAATTTAGAAATTTATTGCTCCAGCTTCTGGGTTCAGTGTTGCTGCAAAATAAATTTCATTATCAGTTTCATCAGTTACATTTGGGATACTGACATCTATGTATTTACAACTGACACTGACTGATGGAAGTGAACTTCTTTTGATCAGAACGTGTTGGGTTTTGTTTTCAAACAAGTATAAAATCTAAATGTTTTCTAAACAAAGGAATTTTTAGCTTGTTCTCTCACACACACCGTGTTTAATCAGCATTTACGTCATCTGAATCCACATGTAAGCACAAACTGTCCACCAGCCACCCACGCAAGCAAATTGTTTTCTCTGATGAGAGACCTGCACCAGCATAGACATTTTACTCCACCTTTGCTGGTCCCTAGAGGCCAGTGGTTCTCAAAGTGGGGTAAAGGGACCCCCAGTAGTCCCTGTAGAGGCTCTAGGGGGGCACCAGTAAAAGGGGAATCATTTATAATTGTATATTTCCATCCCATAAGTTACACATGGGTTTCATACACTTTTGTCATGTTTAGACACCTAAAATATCAAACAAGGAAGAAAGACAAGAGAGTTAATAGCTTTTCCTTTTACTCGCGAGGAGAACGGACAGAGATGTACTCAGTTACAAACTCCAATCGCTCTGAGCATCTCTGCCGCTTCCTCTCTTTTTATTATGTTCAGGGAGGTCCCTAGTTACATGCACATTGCTGCTATATGGGGAAAGGGGATAAGCAGCAACATGAACATAGTTTAACATATGTTGCTGTACAGAATTTTCCAGGAACCATGTATGTTATCACAGCCGCATATCAGTAGCTGTTTTGGTTCCTGCTTATTCGGATGTCTGCTCTGTGACTCCTGTCTGACACCCATCCACTGCAGGCTTCCTGTGAACACTTCTCTGTAACAAACTCAAAGACTCATATTAACAAAATGCTTTATACTTCAATAGATGTTTTTCCATGTAATGAGTAAATATGAGATAACTTATATGCATAATGATTCCAACATTTCCCTCCTGTTTATCACATATTTGCTCAAATTCTCATGTCACTTCAGTCAGTCACTTCTGTTTAAGATTTTCGACTGCAAGATCATTTTTATGAGCCCCAATATGCTTACACTCAGAGTTCAATGTTATAAGTTAGAGGAGACTCGTTCATAATCTCCTGGATAAGGGAACCAATCTGGTACTTGCTGTAATGAATCATTTTCTTCATTATCAGCATCACTGTCATTGAATTGATCCATTCCACTCAACAAAGGATACAACTGAGCCACTCTGTGCTCCATAGGTGATATGGCTGTGGAAATGATACGGTGTACCAGTGTTCTAAGACAAGGAATAAAACAACATCCACACAAGGTTAGGATAGTAGCAAAAACAGTTATAGACACCAAAGCGGAGGTTACTAGTGCTTCCCATCGACCAAACACACTTGACCAGGAGCCACACAGTGAATTATCTATTCCTGAGTGCTCTTTCATTTTCCCGATAAGGGATCGGAGTCCAGCAATGGCTTTAGTAAGACTGCCATCTGAAGCTGTATTGTTGGGAATGAATGTATGTACTGTTCTCATCCAAATTAAACAGCAAGCTAAACTCATTTCTCAAACATCTTTTCCAATGAACAGGCCGCGTGTTGTACTTGGCAGAATTTATTCGAAAAAAGGTAAAACTGAAATAAACCCAAAGAAATATAGGAGATATTACAAATTGGAATTGGAATAATGACGCTAACAATAATGAGGTATGCTAGCATGTTACTTAAGTAAGTACATCTTCAATCCACTAAATAATTGCAAGAATGACTAACTAAACTTTACATTATTCCGTGTGTCTCTAAATAAATAATAAATACTCACTGGCAATGCCGCACTAAGACAGCGGAACAAATTGTTGGCCGAGAAGACAGTCAGACTCCAACATGTGCTTGTCCGTATACACTCAAAATGGCTGCCCTCATGTTAAATAAGAACTTCAAAATAAAATGATCAGCTTCAAATTAAAAGTCTCTAAATGTTTTAGCTTGTTACATTACACTCCCATCTGGCATCCATAGGGATGCCACATACACCTAAATTATCTCTGACTCCAAAAGCAGAACTACATCAGAGACAGGTCTCAGGTAAGTCTTAGGAAGTTGGTTGGATACGACCTTCACATCCACCTTCCGGACTAATCCATCATCACTTGGATAGGCCTTTAAAATTCTTCCCATTGACCAGTCGTTTCTTCTGGCTTGCTTGTCCTTTAGAAGGACTATATCTCCTTCTTTGAGGTTTGGCTTCTTGGTGTGCCACTTCTGCCTGGCTTGAAGTGTGCTCAAATACTCCTGCCTCCATCTTGCCCAGAATGTTTCTGCTAAGGCCTGAACCCTCTTCCATTGATGCTTCAGGAGATTGGATTCTGAGCAGTCTCCAGGAGGAACAGGTGGAGTACCTATCTTCTGTGTGAGCAGCATCGATGGGGTGAGTATCAGTGGCGCTTCAGGGTCTGAGGAGACTGGTATCAGCGGCCTTGAGTTGATTATGGCCGTTACCTCAGCCATCAATGTGCACAGAACCTTGTGTGTGACCTTTGACCTTCCAGCTTGGAGCAACATTGAATCAAGGATACGCCGTGCTGTTCCTATCATCCGGCTCCCAACTGCCTCCCATGTTAGACGCATGAGGGGGTTAAAGGCCCAAGTACACCTTTCAGCGCAGAGGTAGTTTCTCACACTGTCCTCTTCCAGCATCCGTGGGCAAGCTTCAACTGTGTAGTAGCGCCAACAAAGTTGGTTCCACGATCTGATCTCAGCTGCTTCACTGGTCCCCTGATTGAGAAAAAACTCTGCGGAGGGCATTTATACAGCTCGAAGCACTCATCGACTCAATTACTTCCACATGAACAGCTCTTGTGGACATACAAGTGAACAATATCGCCCATCTCTTGCTGTTGGAACTGCCACCTCGGGTCCTCCGTGTTACAACCTCCCAAGGTCCAAAGACATCCAGGCCTACATAGGTAAATGGAGGGTCCTGTTTCAAGCATTCTTGGGGCAAGTCTGCCATCTGCTGCTGCTCCAATTTGCCACGCAATTTCCTGCATATCACACACTTGAAGATAAGACTGCTGATGGCTCGCTTGGCTCCCACTATCCATAAGCCACTTGCACGCACAGTGCCCTCTGTAAAGTGCCTTCCTTGATGTTGGACCCTTTGGTGGTGGTGACGGATGAGCAACATGGCGATGTGATGCTTACCAGGGATAAGTAGTGGGTGAGTCTCATCTGTAGGTAAGTGTGATTGAGCGATTCGGCCTCCTACACGCAGCAGACCTTCTTCATCTGTCACCGGGTGGAGTTTTTTTAGGGAACTATATGCTGGCAAGTCTTGTTTCTGTTGGATACATCTTAACTCCTCTGCATACACCTCATGTTGCAGAGCTTTGATAATGACGTGCTCTGCCATGGTAAGTTCAGCATTTGTCATTCCCTTCCTACAAAGATGCCATCCGACACATCCTGAGTCAGGCAATGATTTATGGAAACTCTGGGCGACATGTTTCAGACGTGCTATAACTCCTGTCAGTTGATTCCATGAGGAAAAACGTTCAAAGCGTTTGGTGTCCAGCTGTGTCCCTGAGAACTTGGTCAGGAAAGCTGCGACCTCAGGGCGAAGCTCTACATCTGCGTTTGGATCAATCAGTTCAAAGTGGGTGTCCTGTGATGTCAAACTCTCGGGTTCTAGCAGGAACCTTGGCCCAGTCAACCAACTGGTAGCTTGCAGGTGGTTTGCAGGAAGCGACCTTGTGGCATGGTCGGCTGGGTTGTTTTCAGTGGGAACATATCTGACTTGGATGACTTGACTGCAGGATTCGCTGTACGCGGTTATTGACGTAGACATAGAATCTACGAGACCTGTTGTTTATGTAGCCCAATACCACCTTGCTGTCAGTGAAGAATGTTATCTTGTTCAAGTTGCGTCCGATTTCCTCTCCGACCTGCTCTGCAATCTCCGTGGCCAACACTGCTGTGCAGAGCTCCAATCTGGGAATGGTGAGTTCTGCCAGAGGCGCCAGCTTGGCTTTGCCAAAAACGAAACTCACTTCAGTAGGACCCTCCTCCGCCTTTGCTTTAAGGTATGCAACTGCTGCAATTGCCTTTACTGAAGCATCAGAGAAGCTGCATAGCTCTACAGTTTTTGCCTTTGTTAGTGGAAAGGAAGCATAGCTACGGGGAATATTCAGACTGTTCTCTTGCAGAGAGTTCTGCCATTTTTGCCAAGTCTCAAACTTTTCATCAGGCAGAGGTGTGTCCCAGTCTGTACCTTGGCCAACCAATTCCCGTAGGAGCAGCCTGCCTTGAATGGTCACTGGCGCCAGAAAGCCCAGTGGATCAAACAAACTGTTGATAGTAGAAAGGACACCTCTACGTGTAAAGGGTTTCCGGTATTCAGGGATGTTGAAGGTGAACGTGTCCTTTGTCATGTTCCATGCCACATCTAGACTGCGCTGAACAGGTAAGTCATCAATTGCAAGATCCAGGGTTTCAATGCCCTTTGCTCGATCCTCTTTTGGGAAGGCCTCCATGACCTGTGCCTTATTCGAAGCGATTTTGTGAAGCTTAATGTTATAACACTCCAGCAACTCCTGGGCTCTCTTCAAAACATCGACTGCTTCAGACTCTGTTGGGAAGGACTTTAGGACATCATCTACATAGAAGTCTGTCTTGATGAACTGACAAACGTCACTGCCGAAGTCTCTTTCTCCCTCTTGTGCTGCTCTCCTTAATCCGTAAGTTGCCACCGCCGGTGATGGACTGTTCCCAAACACATGGACCCTCATGCGGTATTCCACCACTTCATTTTCTGGGTTGTTGTCTTTGTACCACAGAAAGCGTAAGACATCTCTGTGTTCTTCTTGAACAAGAAAACAATAGAACATCTGCTTGATGTCAGCGGTTATGGCAACAGGATCTTTCCTGAACCTAAGAAGGACCCCCAGAAGGCTATTGTTGAGGTTAGGACCTGGCAGCAAGACTTCATTCAATGATACTCCCTCAAAGCGAGCACTCGAGTCGAACACAACTCGGATTTTCCCAGTCTTATGTGGGTGGTACACACCGAAAATGGGAAGGTACCAGACTTCTTTTCCAGCTTCTATTGGTGGTGCCAGCTCAGCGTGCTGGTTGTCCAGGATCCCTTGCATAAACTCCATGAAATCCCTTTTCATGTCAGGTCTCTTCTGAAATGTATTCTGAAGTGAAATAAAGCGTTGCTGTGCATGCAGCCTATTGTTGGGAAGAAGCTTCCTTGGGCTTCGAAATGGCAATGGTGCCACCCAGCTGCCACTTTCATCCCTAACAAACCCTTTATCCATCAGCTGCAGGAAAGACAGGTCATCAATGGACGGTGCAAGCTTATTGTCCTTTTCAGACCTATGGAAGACTGCTCTGCCCAGATGGTCCTCTGGTTGCACTGGGGTACATGCCAAAGGCAGCGGGTTTTCCAGCTCAAAACTCTGAATGAAGTCTTCCTTAACCTTGACAAAGTTGTCACAAGGATGCATACAACTGGGACGGCCATTTTCCAAGAAGCATTTTTTGAATGCATTCACTGCCCTTGGGGTATGAGCTCCCTTCAGACACACATCCCCAATAATGACCCACCCAAGGTCATGTTTTTGGGCAAATGGAGCATTAGGTGGGCCGTTACACTGCTGACGTACCTTGTGTACCTGAAGTATATCTCGTCCCAACAGGAGCCAAACATCTGCAGAGGTATCGAGAGCAGGTATTTTGTCAGCTATAGCTCGCATATGGTTGTAGTGGTATGCTGCTTCTGGAGTTGGGATTTCGGCTCGGCTATCTGGCACATCATTGCACTCTATCAGAGTTGGAAGGGGGATACTAAGTTCTCCTCTGAGTGGCTCGACCATGTAGCCATGAGCTCTTCTTCCTGTCACATGGACAGCTCCAGCACATGTTGTTAGAACATATGGCAGTGATGGTCCTTGTATGTGGAAGGCATCAAAGAACTCCAACTTAGCTAGGGATGCATTACTCTGTTCGTCTAAGATCGCATACATCCTCTTGCTTTCTTCGCGATGGCCTTGTGGATATACATTTACCAGGCATATCTTAGAACATGACTTGCCATTGAAGCCCTCGCCACAAACCTCTGTGCACATTGTAGTCACAGTTGAGCTTGGTCTATCTTCAGACACATCCCTTGGCTCCCCGCCATGGTCTTTGTGGGGGCTTGGCACCTTTGACTCTCTGAAAACAGGGCCTGGATGAAGTGCAGCCACATGTTTCTCACTGTCGCACTCTACACACTTTATTAAACCATCACAGTTCTTGGCCTGGTGAGAGACAGATGCACAGCAGCGGAAACAAATGCCTTTGTCTTTGAGGAATTTCTTCCTATCATCAATCAGCATTGCTCGGAAGCTCTTGCATTTCTTAAGTGGATGAGGTCTTTTGTGTATTGGACATAGTGTGTTCGGGTCGTCAGTTTGCCTCCCCACCCCATCTCTTGTTTCCTTAAACGCGTTGGTTTTGTGTACCGTAACCTGATTTCTGTTATTCAGGTATCCCACTCTTTCCTTCTTCATAACAGACACTGCTGCACTGGGGACACTGAAACTTGGATCGTTTCTTGCCTTGGCCTCTTTTCTTACAAACTGAGAAAAGACTGAGAATGGTGGAAAGGCTACCTTGTTGTCTTCCTTATATTTAGACCCAAATGTCATCCATTTTTCCTGCAGGTAGAAGGGCAACTTCTCTACTATAGGGCACACACCTCTTGCCGTGTCCAGGTACGTTAATCCATGTAGATAACTGTCTTCCTTTGCAGCTTCAAGCTCCAGCAACAAATCCCCAAGTTCTCTAAGCCTGTGGTAATCTCGATTGGCAATCCTAGGGAAATTGTCTAATTTCGCAAATAGAGCCTTTTCTATGGCTTCTGGAGCACCATAACATTTATCTAGTCTCGTCCAAATCAGATTGAGAGCCACTGATGGATGTTTGATATTAGCAGATTTCATCCTGCGAGCTAGTTGCCTTGATTCTGGACCTAACCATTTTATAAGCTGGTCAATCTGCTCGTGGGCTGAGAGATCTAAACCCTTTACCACGCTTGTGAATGTTGATCTCCAGCTCAGATAGTTTTCAGGCTGATCATCAAATTGGGTTAATCCACCTACTAGCTGACTCCTAATCAGAAACTTAGTAAGATATGATATGATATGATATGTTTCCACTTACATGTTGTCCCAGTGAAGCGTTTACTGCGTAGTGGCTGACGTCTTGTTGGGTTTGGCTATGTGGAAAGCACTGGATGCTAGGCTGTGAGACATGTTGCGGGCTGTCTAGCTGATATGTTGAATGATGTACATGACAGGGACTGGAGTGTTGCTAAATCCCATGATCTGGGATTGCGCTCTGTTGTCCTGGATTGGGAGAGCCATTCTCCTGATCTAGCGTGAGCAGATTGGACGGTTGATGTGATTGTTGACTTAAGTCTAACTCTACATCTGGGTGACTATCCACTACCCGTGTGTGCTTTACTACATATTCAGCGACTTTCTCATGAGGACTTTCTACTCTAGGTAAAGACTCAAAATCTGCAAGGCTTCCTCGAGAGCCTAGCTCATTGACAGCGGCTTCCATAACAACTGCCTTAGCAATAGCTGCTTCTGCTTCTCTCTCTTGCCTGAGTGCATCTAATTCAGCTTCTAGGCGAGCCTTCTCCATTTTAATTTCAATTTCCTTTCTGCTAAATGTTGCTCTAGCCCTTGCTGCCTCTGCCTCTGCCCGTGCTTTTGTAGCTGCCATGCTAACCGTTGATAGCTGTGAGCTCTTAGAACGACGAGAGCTGGATGTGTGGGATCTGACATCACGAGTGTCCTCATCCTTCTGCTTCTTCACTGTTACTTCTATTGGATTGTCTGACTGGGAATCTTTAATCTGCTCCATCTTCTCTTGAGGGGCTGCCATTTTACTGTACTGTTCTCATCCAAATGAAACAGCAAGCTAAACTCATTTCTCAAACATCTTCTCCAATGAACAGGCCGCGTGTTGTACTTGGCAGAATTTATTCGAGAAAAGGTAAAACTGAAATAAACCCAAAGAAATATAGGAGATATTACAAATTGGAATTGGAATAATGACGCTAACAATGATGAGGTATGCTAGCATGTTACTTAAGTAAGTACATCTTCAATCCACTAAATAATTGCAAGAATGACTAACTAAACTTTACATTATTCCGTGTGTCTCTAAATAAATAATAAATACTCACTGGCAATGCTGCACTAAGACAGCGGAACAAATTGTTGGCCGAGAAGACAGTCAGACTCCAACATGTGCTTGTCCGTATACACTCAAAATGGCTGCCCTCATGTTAAATAAGAACTTCAAAATAAAATGATCAGCTTCAAATTAAAAGTCTCTAAATGTTTTAGCTTGTTACATTACAATGTACAATGTATTACAATGCATTGCTCTCCGAACATTGCACAAACACCTCCCTGCTCTGCTAGAACCATATCTATGGCTATTCGGTTCTGGAATGCCACGAGGGAGGTGGTAGCAAGTTGGTCATGAATGGCTTCAAAACCGCTTTGGGTCCAAATTTCTAGTTTCTGAACGTTGTAGTGGATGTAATTTATTCTGTCTACATTTTTATTAGTTGTACACCACCAACAGAGTTTTGATTCAAACCCTGATAATATCTGATTTGCTAATTTATATTCATCAGGAACCCCTCTAGGAACCCCAATAGCATCAATATAAGTAGGATCTGTTATAGATAGCCAAGGGGGATTATCCTGGATGCTCCTTCTCTTATGCAGCCACTGATGTGGCATTACACTCTTCAAACCCATGATTAAACTTGCAACTGTCATGGGATATACTGAGACTGGTAAGATCAGGTTCACTAGTGAACAGAGTCCTGTCACATTATATGGTAATTTGTCAAACAAGCTATCATCTCCACACCACCACCAGATTTCTCCTCGAGGAATTGGTCTGAACGTGGTTTTCACAGATATAACAGTACACCATTCTTTGGATAATTTACCCAATTTCGCACCTGTCCTTGTCATATTTACCCATGTAAAGTTTCCATGTGTGTCACAATCTGGTGTGTGGAGTCCAGGGCAGAGCAGGTAGGGACCCAAACGCAGGACACGAAAGAGCCAGCAGGAACAGTTCAGTGATTTTATTAATAAAACAAAAGGCAACAAAAGGCGAGCACACTTACTGGTTTAGTGGCTGATAAACAGAGTCCAGAAACAAAATCCAAAATCCAGAACACAAAAGAACAGGGAAGACAAGCACACTGCAACACCAGAGGGTAATCCACAAAGACAATGACCCGACAAAGACAAGACAGAAACACCAGGTAATATATACAGGGACTAGCGAGCAGGGCGGGAGCAACACAGGTGACAGGAATCAGGGATAAGCGAGACACAGGCAGGGAGAGAGTGAGCAGAGGGAAAGCAGAGACTGACATAACAAGCAGAGGAAAAGACACACACTCACATGTAACAAAACACTAGAACAAAGAGTACAGGAGACTAAACCAAACCAATAGAACCAAACACAAGAACTAAGACTAATAAACTAAAACTAAAACCCAAACCCACCAACAGACACACAAAGAACAGAATCATGACAGTACCCCCACCTCAATGGACGTCCCCGGCGTCCCAAACTCAAACACCCAACAAAACAAAACAGACCAAGACCCAACCAGGGTGGTGGGAGGGAGGAGCAGGAGGAGGGCAAGTCAGCCAGGGTGGGTGGAGGGAGGTCAGGTGGAGGGCCAGAAAACAAGCAGAGTCCAGGGAACAGAACCAAAGAGAACCGGGGAAGGTCAGAGGGGTGACTTGAGGGCAGAGCAGAGGGACCAGGCAGGGAATCTGAGGTCAAAGCAGAGGGAAACAGAGTTCAAGAGGCACGCCCAACTGGCGGGGAGAGCAGGGAGGCCACAGAGTTCAGGAGGTAGGTCCAGGGCGGCACCCAACAGGCAGGGCAAATCAGGAGGAAGCAGAGTTCAGGAGGTGAGCCTGGGAGGAGCAGACCAATGAGGCTTTGGAGCAAGGGCCAAACAGAGTTCAGGAGGGCGCCAGGGAGGCGTCCCAGAAAGCAGAGCAGATCAAGGGGGGCAACAGAGTTCAGGAGGTCGCCCGGGAGGACGACCCAACAGGTCCAGCAAATCCGGAGGACAACAGAGTTCAGAAGGTCGCCCGGGAGGGCAACCAAACAGGTCCGGCAAATCCAGAGGGTTAAGGACCTCAGGAGGCTGAACTGGGCTGGGATCCACAGGCTGAGCAGCGAGGCTGGGGTCCATGTGCCGGGCACGTGGAGCTGGAATCGGTCTGACCAGTGACTGGACAGCTGGGCTGGAGACCATGGGCCAGACACGTGGAGCTGGAGTCGGTCTGACCACCGACTGGAGTCGTGGGGCAGGAACCGGCGGGGCCACTGGTTGAGCTCGAGGAGCAGGAGTAGGAGTTGGCTGGGCCACCGGTGAGACTGCTGGGCTGAGGTCCGAGGGCTGAGCTGCTGGTCTGAGGTCCGAGGGCCTGGCACGAGGAGCTGGAGTCGGTCTAACCACCGGCGGAGTTGGTGTAGGTCGGACCACCGACGAGGAACAAGGAGCAGGAGTCGGCTGGGCCACCAACGGAGCTGGTACTGGTCGGACCACCCACGAGGAACGAGGAACAGGAGTCGGCTGGGCCACCAACGGAGCTGGTGTTGGTTGGACCACCGACGAGGAACCAGAAGTCGGCTGGACCACCGACGGGGCACGAGGAACAGGACGAGTCGGCTGGGCCACCGGCGGAGCTGGTTCCGGTCGGACCACCGACGGAGCACGAGGAACAGGAGGAGTCGGCTGGGCCACCGGCGGAGCAGGTGCCGGTCGGACCACCGACGGGGGTTCCGGAGCAGAGGTCGGCTGGGCCACCAACGGAGCTTGTGCTGGTCAGTCCACCGACAGAGGTTCTGGAGCGGGAGACGGCTGGGCCTCCAATGGAGCAGGTACCGGTCTCTTGGAGGCTCGCCGGCGTGAACCACGTCGCCCTCCAGCTGGCCTTGCTGGAGGTGGATTAGGCGTGGAACTGTTCCCCAGGCTAGCTGGCCATAGACTGGCTGCCCGAGCTTCCTCTGACTCCCTGGCCTTCATGGCGAAGTAGGCCAGGAGAGTCATTGTCCCAGAGTTCTTATTGGAGGGCTCGGGCAGGCAGACGGGCAGGGCTGGTGGGTGGTTAGCAGCGCTAGCCTGGCAGGATACAAAAAGGCCTCCCAGCATGCAGCCAGCAGGCCGGGAATCAGGCAGGGGGCTTGCTGCCGAGGCGCTAGCAGGCCGGGAAACAGGCAGGGGGCTAGCAGCGCTAGCAGGCCGGGAAACAGGCTGTCTGACGTCGGCTGGCAACCTGTTAGCTGGCTCCAGGCTAACAGGCTGAAACACTGAAGGGGAACTTGCCTGCTGGGGAGTTGAAGAGCCGAGGAAACCAGCGTCGCGGCTAGACAAATATCCTTTAAGCCGAGGCTCGGCCAGCACCATTTTCTGAGCCATGGAACTGATGGCCTCTTTGTGGGCCTGGTTGCTAGCCTTCTTCCACATGGCCAAAAGTTCAAAGAAATCCCCAAACAAGTCCACAAACTCCGTGGAAAAAGTGTCCGCTGGGTCCTGACTTGGTCGGGTCATTCTGTCACAATCTGGTGTGTGGAGTGCAGGGCAGAGCAGGTAGGGACCCAAACGCAGGACACGAAAGAGCCAGCAGGAACAGTTCAGTGATTTTATTAATAAAACAAAAGGCAACAAAAGGCGAGCACACTTACTGGTTTAGTGGCTGATAAACAGAGTCCAGAAACAAAATCCAAAAATCCAAAATCCAAAATCCAGAACACAAAAGAACAGGGAAGACAAGCACACTGCAACACCAGAAGGTGAACTCCAGCAACGAACAATGACCCGACAAAGACAAGACAGAAACACCAGGATATATATACAGGGACTAACGAGCAGGGCGGGAGCAACACAGGTGACAGGAATCAGGGTAAACGAGACACAGGCAGGGAGAGAGTGAGCAGAGGGAAACCGAGAGACTGACATAACAAGCAGAGGAAAAAGACACACACTCACATGTAACAAAAAACTAGAACAAAGAGTACAGGAGACTAAACCAAACCAATGAACCAAACACAAGAACTTAGACTAATAAACTAAAACTAAAACCCAAACCCCCCAACAGAACACAAAGAACAGAAAGACAATGACAATGTGCTACTCTTTTAGAGAAAAAAGGTTTCTTTTTGTCTGTTGCAACGACAGGGAACACAGAATCCCATCTCTGGCAGCCTTTCTTGGGATTGGTCTTATTCATTAATTCAATAGTACAATTGTCTTCTACAGATGCTGGCACTAATTGTAGGAGTGGTCTATGTCCCATACATACTACGCAGTTTCCTTTTGTCATGTTACCCGCTTGTTCTACCATAAGCAACCAGTTATTACTACAACCGGTTATTCCTGTGGTCACTTGGAACCATTCGTCAGTTGATTTTGGTGTGCCAATAATGCGTATTCCCCCTTTCAACGACACTGTAGATAAGGAGGGTTTAGCACTATTTGTATTATTTACTTCACATATGTAAATGGCAACTTTTGGGTCATATCCTGAACTGTAGGCCCATAGAAAAAATCCTGAACACCTAGTTAGTGATGTCCCTGTAGGATTGTGAGAGGACGGCATCAATGTACTGGATGTTAGATTTACCGTTAACAAAAGTCCAGTATTTGTATGTGCCAGTTTAAACAGCCGCTTGTGGTGTTGTGCATATTCAGTGGTTGCCCAACTAGGTGTCCAGTTGTCATTTTCATCTGCCACTAGAGTCGACCATGATGTATCCTTTAGATTATTTGTCATATACCGGGTACCAGGAGTAGTATAATCACTGCCCTTCCTTCCTTACTGGTAAGACTGGAAAATGGAAGCACTATGGAAAGACTGGTATTAGTTGGAATACACACCTGTATGCCATGGCTATAATAATTACTTCCCTGGCAAAAGTACGTTTGTGACGTGGCCCGAAAGTAAGAACTCCAGGGAGATCATCACCAACATGCGCCACACCTTAAAAGCCATCTCAACTGCTTTTACTCCCTAATAAGGTCAGCAGCCCGAGGGTTTCTTAACTGACTTTCGGGCCTATCCAGGTTCTAAACACCTGAATCCATCCTATTATCAGACTTTGGCTTGCTTCCGATCTCTCCGCTATTTTAACAGCTGTGGGGGTGGTTAACAGTACCTGAAAACGTCCTTCCCACTTTGGAGAGTACCAGTGCTTCTTCTTTATGCTTTTTACTAGTACCCAATCACCTGGCTCCACTAACTCGAGCTCCTGGTGGGATACAGAAGGCATATCATTAGTTTCCTTTTGCTTTTGTTGTTCTAACATCTTTCTAATCAGCTAGACATGACTCTTAATCTGTTTCCCACTGATTTTTAAACTGTGGTAGCCTATATGGTCGACCAACCAGAGTTTCATATGGAGTTAATCCTGTTGTACTTGTTATATTTATGTACATTTTAACAAGGTCCAGACATTGTGTCCATGACCTTCCTGTCTCTTCCATACATTACTTTAATTCAATTTTTTCAATTCAATTCAATTTTATTTATATAGCGCCAAATCACAACAACAGTTATCTCACAGCGCTTTTCATAAAGAGCAGGTCTAGACCATACTCTAAAGTTATTTACAGAAGCCCAACAATTCCCACCAAGAGCAAGCACTAGGTGACACAGGCAAGGAAAAACTTCCTTTTAAGAGGCAGAAACCTCGAACAGAACCATGGCTCAGGGTGGGTAGGTCATCTGCCTCGACCGGGTTGGGGTGAGGGAGAGAGAGAGAGAGAAAGAGAGAGAGAGCAAGAGAGAGAGAGCAGAGGGAGGCAACCTACACAGTATACACATAGAGGTACAGACAATAAAGGTGATGGTGCTATAGACTGAATGAAAAATGGTACAGATATTTATAGTAATGTTAATGATAATAATAATAACAGTAATAATAGCAATAGGACTAGTAATAGCGATTGCAACTGTAGCAGAGGGCGTCGAGCAGGAACACGGGGGCAGCAGGAGACTCCCAACCACAGATCCAGACTCCACAGCTCCAGAGCCAGCAACACCCGCAGGAAGCGACAGGAGGGGGAAGCACACGACCACGGGAGAGGGAGAAAAAATCGAGTGAGTCGAATCCTTAAAATCTGTTTTTTATAGTTCCATTCATTCTCTCTACCAATCCTGCACTTTGTGGATGGTATGCACAGTGGTGTTTTAACTTCATGTGAAACATAACTCCTATTCTTTCAATTAGTTGATTTACAAAGTGTGTTCCATTATCACTATAGATCCTTTCTGGAATGCCATACCGTGGAATAATATCTTTACACAATGCTTTTGCTACAGTCAGCACATCTGGATGCTGAGTAGGAAAAAGCAAAATATGATCGGCATCTATGATCACTAGACAGTATTTTTTCCCTTCACTCTTATTTAGTTCTATGAAGTCCATATGTATTGCTTGAAACGGATACTGAGGCTCAGGGAACCAGCCTCTTCTTGGTCTTAGGTTCCCCTGTGGATTATGTTTAGCGCAAATCAGGCATGCTCTAATAATAATAATAATAACTAGAACTGCAAGCAGTTGTAAGCGGGGTCCAAGCCCCTGAGCAACCTCGCCTCCGATCAGCTGGAGGCGCAATTCGATCCTGAAGCCCCAGCACCTGTGCGCACTAAGGTCCCCGAGTTTGGTCTCGACGGGCCGTTCCAAACAGAGGCAAAATGTCTCGCGTTTGAAAATGCCATTGGAACGAATGAGATTTATCGATACATTTGAGCTTCGATTATATCGCTACCTTTTTGCCAAATATCACAAAATTTGTCAGGTGTCATCAGGGGCCCATGGGGAAGATTTGACCCAAATTTGGTGTCAATTGGACCTTTGGTACCGGAGATATAAAATGCATGTAAGTGAATGGTAGTTTTTTCAAAAATTATTAATACAGTCAGCTTTTAGCCGATTGACACCAAATTTCACACAGCAGTTCCAGAAGTGATGCTGCATAAGATACCCAAGTTTAGTATTGGTCAGCCATTCCTAACCTAGGCAAAATGTGCCGTGGTTTGAAATCCCATTCATTTCAATGGGACTTTTCGTGGCATTTGAGCTTCGATTATAGCGCCACCTTTTTGCCAAATATCACAAAATTTGTCAGGTGTCATCAGGGGCCCATGGGGAAGATTTGAACCAAATTTGGTGTCAATTGGACCTTTGGTTCCGGAGATATAAAATGAATGTGTCAATGGGAGTGTTTTTTCATAAATTATTTATAAAGTCACCTTTTGGCCGATTGACACCAAATTTCACACAGACCTTACAGAAATCATGCCGCATAAGGTCCCCAAGTTTGGTGTTGATCAGCCATTCCTAACCTAGGCAAATTGTGGCATGTTTTGAAATCCCATTCATTTCAATGGGAATTTTTACGGCATTTGAGCCTCGATTATAGCGCCACCTTTTTGCCAAATATCACAAAATTTGTCAGGTGTCATCAGGGGCCCAGGGGGAAGAATTGACGCAAATTTGGTGTCAATTGGACCTGCGGTTCTGGAGATATAAAATGAATGTAAGTCAGGGGGAATTTTTTTTTCGTGTTTAATCACCAATAACAGCGCCACCTATGGGCCCATTAGGATGCACTTTGGTGTCTGAGGTCAGGGGACCATGCTTAACAATTTGGCACAAAGTTCACGTCAATGCGACTTGCGGCGTCCCACATAAGTCCTCCGAGTTTGGTGTCGATTGGCCATTGCAAAGCGAAGATATGACTAGTGTTGCTTTCGTCAACGAAAATGATGACGAAATATCGTCGTCAATGAACCTTTATCACGTGACGAAAACGAGACGAGACGCAACGTAAATGCTGGTCATGTGACGATGACTATAATTAAATGTATTTTGTAATATTGTTGACTGAATAAAAACGAGACTAAATGTGGTTTACAAAACGAAAACTATGATAAAATGTCTCTACATTTTCGTTGACCAAAACGAGACGAAATGTTATACCGTTATTTCGTCTCGTTTAGTCGTGTTTACAAGTATTTCTGCAGTATTTTCACTTCAGGCGCATCAGAGCGCACTGCGCAGACGCAGGCGAAGTCACTTCCTCAAGCCCCACTCGCGGCATTATTTAGAAGATGCAGATGCAGAGCGGTGGTGAGTTAGCGTAAACGACAAAAGTTAAGTCTGACACAGAATCTCCGTGAGAGATGCAAGACCGGTGCGTCTCACAGGTGACGTTCATTAACACTCACGCCACCGGCCTCGCGACGTTCTCTCACATCCCTCGGCCTGCTCGCCGCAGTATTATTATATCTTTTAATAGTTTTTAGGATGCAAAATCTAACTTCAGTTTACAAGCAATACAAGTAAGTAACAGACACACACATTTTATTTGCACTTTTTAGTATGTTATTTTTGCTTGAGCATTCAAGCACCTTGTTTCTCTTTATGGTAAACTTGAATGTATTCATTTATTTCTGCCATTGTCATGTGATGCTATTTTATTTATTTTATTTAAATTTATATGTGTGCACTTCTAACATGTTTGGTTGGTAAAATAAATGTTGTAATTTCAAATCAGTGCATCTTCCGTTCCGTCACTTCCGTCTGAAATGGATGTATATTCTTGAGTCTTTAAGGCAACAATAATATAAGATAACCTTGTTTGAAATGGGTTTGGCTAAAAGAAAAACTACTAGTAGGTAGTTATATTATATTGACTGGGTTAAATAGAATTACATTACTAAAAAGAGAATAAAATTTTCGTTGACTAAAACTAGACTAAAATGTCATCACTTTTCGTCGACTAAAACTAGACTAAAATGGTCAGACTTTTAGTCGACTGAAACTTGACTACATCTACAAAAATTCTTCGAAAAGGTATTAAATCCGAAAGTAGTATAATGTTGTTGCACCTGAGCCACCATCACTCCTGTTGAGACATGAGTAACTCCATGGCTCAATATTGCTGCCCATTTCTATAAATTCTTAGTATGTACTTAGTAGTATGGGTTTATTGTCTGGTCATACTTATAGATCATCTTTCAATTGTGCACCATTATGTAACCAGACATCTTTTTCAACTTGGGGGCTTTGTTGTTGCATTTCTTTAAGAGTTGATTGATCTATGTCTGTGTGTTCAGTCACTACAAGAGCATTGCTGCCCTGTAGCTGCTGCTTTAGCTATTTTATCAGCAAAAGCATTTCCTAGAGACACTTCATCTGTCCCTGATGTGTGTGCTGCACATTACATATGGCTACAGCCTCAGGAAGCTGTACAGCATCAAGCAGTTCACTGAGGAGCTTGGCATGAGTTACTGGTTTTCCTGTGGATGTTATCATACCTCGATTCTTCCAATATCGGGCAAAGACATGCACTGTGGCATATGCATATTGACTGTCTGTATATATAGTGACCTTCTTTCCTTTCATTAATTTACATGCCTCAGTAAGTGCTACCAACTCAGCTGCCTGTGCTGAGTAGTTGGAGGGTAGCTGTTTCACTTTTAATACTGTGGTTTTAGTAACCACAGCATATGCTGTTAATACTTTTCCATCTACAGATGGAGTCCCTTGGACAAAACATCTCGGGTGACGTATGTAACCCTGGTTCCCCGAGAAGGGGAACGAGACACTGTGTCGGTTACGACACTATGGGAACGAGATACCCACTAAACCGTTCGGAAAAACCCCACCTACCACAGTGTGCAATAAAGTGGCACGACTAAGAGGAGAGTGCACGAGTGCCAGGTGCCGAAGGAAGGTCAAGACTGTAAAACCGAATGAATGTGTGCGGAGTGGCCTAGCTACTCCGCCCACTTTAGGGATGTATCCTGGACGAGGGTGCAGGATAGCCCTAATATTCCCCGGGGCAAACTCCAGGCTTTGCGGGGAAACCGAAAGCGCTTGGAGTTACCCCACCCTCATCAGAGAGGTGATAGCAAGGAGAAAGGCCATCTTGAGGGTCAAGTGCTTAGCCTCAGCTGACTCCAGGGGTTCGAAGGGGGCCTCAGCCAATGCTTCAAGAACCACTACCAGATCCCAAGTGGGAACCTTGGACAGAGTCGCAGGTCAATATCTTTTGATACGACTGACCATGTATGACACAATTAATACGTCTCTTTATCAGTTCAAAAACACATGCAGACAAAGTGAGCTGAGCAGCTTTAACCTCCACTACATCTCTGGTTAGCAGGATGAAGGCGCCCTCTTGTGTTGTGAACCTGCTGTGATGTTCACTTGAGACCCATTCAGTGGAAGAGTCATCAATAGTCATCAATATAAATATTCAAAAAGTTTTTATTTGGTAGGAACAACTGAAGAGAAACAGGACATTTGAGAGAGAGAGGGGAGGACATGCAGCACAAGAGAATAGGCTTTATTTGAACCCAGGCTGCTGCAGTGAGGAGTCAGCCTTGTACATGGAGCACACACGCTACAAAGTGGGCTTTTTTAATGAGAAATGTCAGGAAGGAGCTCCACCTAAAGAAACTCAAACATTTACACAGCAACTAATGAGAAGATGTCAAAGTACCGCCCATAATGTTTGATTGACAGGAGATCTTACAATCAGCTCTCAGCAACAAACATGAAGACAAAACAAGTTTAAGGATTAAAACACAGAATTTAACCCACTGCTGAGTCCTCACAGCATATTTTGTGGCAGTAAAAAAAAGCTCTTCAGTTCGACTCACTTCTGTTTCCTGCTGGGTTCTGAAATGCTGCTTCACATCAGAGCGTCTTTTCTCCATCAGACGGATCAGCTCAGTGAAGATCTTCTCACTGTCCTCCACTGCTTCATCAGCAGAGCGATTGATAGCCTCCACCTCCTGCTGAAGCAGCTTCACATCTTTCTCTCTGTCCTGGATTGCCTGCTGGATGTTTTGTCGACTCACCTCAAGCTCTCTCTGCCTCTCAGTCCTTTCTGCTGCAGCTGAGACTGTGTCGTGGCCTTTATGTTCCTCCACAGAGCAGAGATAACAGATACTCTGCTGATCAGTAGGCAAAACATCTTCAAAGGTAAAGGTAAAGGTAAGCTATCCCATTATCAGATGGGCTGTTATGCTACATTTATCTAGAATGGGCAGCTTCTTCATATGAATTTAAACACTGTTACTAGCAACCAAGCAAACTATTTACATACCACCAGAGCTGCCAACTCTCACGCAATTGGCGTGAGACTCACGCAGTTGACACTTTTCACACGCTCTCACGCCACACATGAACTTTCTCACGCTAGAAAAACAAATGTATAATAACGTTAAGGTTAACTGATAAATTGGACTTGTGGCGCAAATTAACTGATCCGACACCTGTGAGTTGCACAGTCAGGCTGCCCTTACTGGATATTTACAGGTAGGCACACCTATGGTCACCTAAATAAAGCACCTCTCTAGTATCCAGAGCCCTTAAACTGCCGCAAATCCAATCCATGAAGAAGAAATAGTATCCAGCCATTTCCAGCCAGTAGACCGTTAAGTTACACCGGGACTTTTCCACCGACTTCTCGCATTCACCGTCTCACTTTGTCAGAGCAGTTAAGTGTAAATCACTTTATCATTTGTTTTTTTTATTAAGCTGTTTATTAACCTTGCTAAGATGGAGAAGAATGAATGAAGAAGATTAGCCTATAGTATGACGATGGTAACGTTAGTGTTTTTATTGGCAAATGTAATGACCAAAGTTATTTATAATTATAGCAGAGTTTCTTACCATTGAGTTAAAGTGAGCTATTTAAATGAATATAAAGTCATTATCCTTTCCTATGTATCAACAACGCATAATAACTAACAAGCACTTAAAAACCTCTTTAAATGTCCTGGCGGCAGCTTTCGGTCATTTATGAGCCCACGACACAGTTTAAAAGCTAAAATCTTCGTGATTCGACCACAGCAGGTAACGTTACAACCAGCGACTCTGTCAGACCAGCCAGTACAAGGAAAATCGACGTGACTCACCTATGAAGTCTCATAGTAATCCACCGATCGATTATATTCCAACAAAAAACGGCCTTGTTACGTTGTCAAAGGTCCAGACGAAAGTAAAAACATTCTGTCCAAAACACATTATTCCATCAATAAATCCCCAGGGACTGCTGCTGCATCCTTTCATATTTGCCGGCAGACGTGGCTAATATGTCATTATAACTGTATTAACTCCGATTTGAAAGTAAACAACTATGATATCTGTAGCAGATGTAAGTGTTTATTAATGTATTTGTCAACAACTCTAACTCCTCCTGTGGGCATCTAATCCACCTCGTCCCGATATGCCCCCGGTACCGGGTCTGTAATCTATTTGCGCTGTTATAGCTGGTTTCCTCCAGAAACAGCGGCGATTTGTGTCCGCATAGACCGTCCTGCGGACCGCCATCTTGCCGGCATCGTACGGAAGTCGTTGGGGTCATTTTCGCTTCTACCTCAAATTCTCTCATAGAAGAAGAGCTTGTTTGGCAGAGGCGGACCAGCCCTATAGGATGTTCTGTTCTCAAGCTGTGGGCCTTTAAAGCATGGGAGTGCTTTTGGTTATTTATAATGACTGTTTTTATCAACATTTCAATGCTTTGGAAGCTTTATGTTATTTGGAACGTGGTTGTATGGAGACAAATAGTGTTTTAAAGATAACTCCCAATAAAAGTGAACATATTAACAGTAAATATTGCCAAAACATGAACATTCGCCAGGTATATTTTTAAAACATTGTGTAATAACTGTTGTATATCAGTTTCTTTTCATCAATTTTACAGTTGCAGTTGTGTTCCAGGTGTATTAGAAGATATCCAGGTGCATTATAATCTACCATATGATGGTTTTGATGGTTTATTGCATTAAAATATAGCTTTTTTACCAGGCGAGGATGAAAATATCATATTTTTTCTGTATTTAATCTCCATGTAGTCTGTAATGGTAAAAAAAAATATGTTAATATACAATGGATTTATATTCCTTTGCTTCTGACATTTCAAAGGAGACCAGAATTATGCATCTAGGCCTAATGGTTGAAGAGATATTACTGATTTATTTTGGGTATGTTATTTTAGGCGTTTTTCCTAAAAATAGGTGCTAGGGGCCATGTTGACAAGCTAGTAAAACACAGATGTAATAATTTCAGCCTAGTATTCTCAGGATCTAAAAATTCTTATCTCATGATTTACACCCAGTGCCAATGCTGGAAAGGAAGCATTGGATGGAACTTACTATTACAGTAATTACTGTTTACATTTGATCTTTCTCTTAATTTAACTGACACATGTAACACATTTGTTAGTGCACTCTTGTCAATATATATAGAACACAGCAGACTCATGGGATAGCACCAGAGGAGAGCACAGCTCAGCTGTTGATTCATCTCTGACTGTAATGAAGGAAGTGACCCTCATGACAGAACTGAACCACCACTGGGGGGCGAAAGAGTTCCACTGAAGCTTCACCAGTGTGGAGAAATGTGTTGATGTGGCTCACAGTCACACAGCTGACACACTGACATTTTGTGTGTGTACATATCTGTTAGATGATAAGGAGCCCCTGGAGAACCCTTGAATGAAAAAATATAATTTTAATTAGGTTGTATCTTGTGGCCACATTCAAATAAAATACTATTTTCTTATTTACCGTTTTTTTAAGGCAGCGGTTCTCAAACTTTTTCAGATCAAGGACCCCTAAACTTACAAAAATTAGACCACTTGACAAGATTTTGTCCCAGGATCGCCCATCTGATAGGATTTTGGCTTTTAAGCCCCCATGAAATCAAAATCAATTATAATTTGTTTTTAACTTACACTGCATTGTAACTTTTACTGTCCTGTTTTCTTTTTCTTTGTTTTTAGCTTTTTACCATTGCTTTTAATTAAATATTTACACGGTGAGAAATGAGTAGGTAGCTGGGTTAAGGTGACTGAGTTATTTGCTCAACCCCTCAGCCTGTTTTTATTTTCCATTTAACTCTTTTGACCCTGATTGTAACACTGTAACTTTTATTATATTTTATGTTGCTTTCAATCGTTTTTATTGTTTTTCCCTGTTGCTTTTATGTTTTATGTAAAGCAATTTGAAATGCCTTGTTGTTGAAATGTGCTATACAAATAAACTTGCCTTGCCTTTTGTTTCACTTCCCTGAATGCTGCCTGCATTAAAAGACACTAATCACAAGCAACGTCACCTTTCCTGGCTGCTACTCAAGTCTCCGTCTTCTGCTTCCTTTGAATAACAATGTAAGAAACAGCCAGCAGAGTGTGCTTTGCTTTGACTTCATTGGAAAACTGGAATTGGAAATAAAATGACTACTTTTGACTTTCAAATGACCAGTGTTGTGTGATGATTGAACGTATAAACATGGTCTTGGTATCATTTTAAAGGATATTTTAAGCTCTTTCTATCTGTACCTACAAACACAGAGGGTCTTCATTTTATTTTTTAGATTCCTCCTCTTGGTTTAGTGTGTTCATTTTCATTATGGCATCTGTGCGTGCAGTGTTGGAGGACAGATGACAGAAAACGCGTCGCACATTCACCTGCCACCATCTTATATACAGTCTGCAACATGCATTTTACTGACGCCCGTTTTACCAATGCATCGGCAGAGGCACCCCCCCCACACACTCCCGCGGTAAAGTAAGCGCACCATAAAACGTAGAGGGAGTTATCGTGTGCAGCGGGTGACAGGACCATGGACTGTATGATTGAGAACAACTGATACTCTAACATTAGTTTCTGTCATAGGTAAGTAATAGCTACTCCTGCCAGACAGTAAAATGTAGGTTACTAAAATGTACAGTGTAGTGATGTTAAAATAGCGTATCGTTAGCGAACACTCCAGCCGTCAGTTTTTGGTTGTCATGGTAATTGATTATGTATGACTATTAACCACACCCCCATTCTCTGTTTGAGAAAGAATGTTCTTCAAAAACAGTAGTTAAAACTAGCTAGAGGGGACTTTAAATAGAAAATGCGCTTGTACCCCTCATGGGAGTGTTGGTCTTAGCTGAGGTCAGGCAGGCACATT
Source organism: Lepomis macrochirus (assembly GCA_024633595.2). Taxonomy (NCBI): domain Eukaryota; kingdom Metazoa; phylum Chordata; class Actinopteri; order Centrarchiformes; family Centrarchidae; genus Lepomis; species Lepomis macrochirus. Next base: position 32,523,246 of record JALXJV020000012.1, read on the forward strand.
GTTGCCACGTTGCTATTGAGGCAGCAGAAAGCGATTGTTTTTGTTACTTTAGGGGAGCATTATTTACTGGTTTTTATATCACGTCCACACTTCTGTCCATATCCGCTCTCTGCTGTGAGTCTGCAGTTCAATCAGTCAGTTGGTGTTTTTCATAATGCGCTGTTCATACGCTATAATGGCAATGCGCCAAAGTACAAGAGCACCTGGCTTTAAATGAGAGGTTACACTGATTGGTGTATTGCATGTTATGCCCTACACACCCATGACTAATTCACAGACTCAGTACGACCCTTGAACGATGCGCCCGGCGCACAGAGCATTTTTCTCTCGTCAAACGAGCAGAATTTGAGTTAGACACGTCCCAAACGCAACTGCACCATGTGCTTCACACCGTGAAGGGCCCTGTGAATTGATATATAGTTGGACTACACACCACTTCTGTACTTAATGTTAATGATGAGAAGTAGGATAATAATACACACCACTTCATAAAACATGTTTAGATTTCATCCTGATTTCATCCACTGTGGTTGAGATGAAGTTCTGAACACAAAAGCATTACGTTCAGACAGGGAGCCCTGCAACCTCCGTGATTTTAGAGAGGAATCTTAATTAATTAACGGGATAGTTTCTTAGAAGTAGGACTTCTGTATTTCATAATTGAATTCTCTTAAGTGTTTTCACAGACTATTTTACATGTCCAAAAACAGGGAGTGTTATGACTAAATCTAAATATGTGAAAACACTTAGCAGAATTCTATTATAGACTACAGATGTGCTACATCTAAGGAACTGTCCCGTTAACTGATCAAGATTCCTCTCTAAAATCACAGCTTCGCTGCTTCGTCTTACCTTTCAAGCGTGTATCCATGATAGCATTTTTCTATTGCAGCTCTGCTGCGCTGCTAGCATTTGATGCCATTGCTGTGAAAAACTGGTCCATTGGAGTGAATGGAAATGACGCGACTCTCTCTTTAAAGGGCTCTGATCCACCTTTCGTAGTACGGGTTAGTTGGGAAATTACACCCTATGTCACAAAGTTACCCCTGAAGTTACCTGGATAAGCCAGTTACCTCACTTCGTAGAACAGGCCACTGCTCAACCTATCATGTTTTTGTTTTTTTGACATTGTTACTATGAAAACCGTTTCTTTTGTGTGTTTCCAGTGTTTATTACTGATTTTTGTTTGTTATTTTTTGTTTAGTCTGGTGTTGGTTCCATTTTGGGTTGCCCCTAGAACCTTTAGGATGGGGCCAACCCAAAGTGGCCTTATTCTCTAAAGAAAACCTCTTCCAGACAAAAAGGAGGGAGCCTGTTTTTTAGAGATTGGCATTCGAGTGCAGTTTTGAATTTTGTTGAGTGTTTGTGGATCCAACCGTGCCCCTCCCCTGGCCGCTCTCCCCAGTGACATCCATAAGGGCACCCCCACTCTGACCACCCCAGCTGTCGAGATAGAGTGGCACTTAAAGTATACTTGCCCATTTTCTGTGTCTCTGTCAGTGCGCAGTCGCTCCGGGCATCCTTCCAAGCACGCAATGTATGTGATGATACTCTCCTGTTATTTTTGATTAGTTATTTATTGTGTAGGCTTCCAGCCAAACAATGTAGCAACTAAAACCACCAATACAACCACTGACGCAAATGGCTTCAGCTTGTTGTACAAATCCATATGCCATAGCAGAGAGGTCACTAACTGGCAAATCACAGTCTGGATCCAGACCCAGCTGCTGTCCTCTCTGGATCCCGACCTACAGACGATTTATTATTGAGAATTAAGCTACTGGGCTACTTGGTGATGGAGCATTTCTATTTAAACCTGCGTAGCTTTTCTAGCATTTACTGCACTGGCTTAGCAGCACTGGAAACGCACAGTCCAATGGCATCAATCAAATCTGTGCATTCCGATAAGCATTGCGAGTCGAGTGTGTGAAAGAGAAACACACACAGACAGAGGAGACGGAAGAGAAAAGAGATTTCACATGGCTTTTAATCAAGAATGTACAGATTCTGACATGTAGGCTACATTCTTCCCACGGGCAGTTCAACACCAGAATCTCTTTATCTCCAATCCTAGCCAGAACTCACGTTTCCCACTGAACAAGAGAGAGTAGGAAACTTATGTTTAAGAGGGAATCTAAGAGAAGTGGAGGCATTAAAGCTGTTCATTTGTTAAGATGTGTTGAGTGTTTATTATAAAATTGGTTGAGACTACATTTCATCACTTCAAGCTGATTTTCATTTTATTTTTTTCTGAAATAAAGCACTAATTTTTAAAATGCAGCCTTTAGTTTACTTAAATTCTGAATTTATTAATAGAGAAGTTATTATTTAGTATCCCTCCAATTTGAGGTGAAAAGGGTTAATATTTTTAAATATAATTAAATAGTTTAATTTTTAGTTGTTGACTAAAAACATATGTTGATACAACTATATATTATGGCACTGAATGATAAGTTAGAGGTTATGATGTTCCGGACCTTTGCATCGGGAACGTTTCTCTTACTGGACCTCTTTTAACTGAATACCCCTGCCATAGCGCATTGAGACCTTTGTTCGCCATTCTACTCCTTTAGGATCAAACAATTTGATCAATTGTCATATTGCGTTCATTTCCTCTCTCTGTATTTCTCATGGGTGTAACCATCCATCCCCTTGCATCTGTGCATTACTAATCCAATGCGGCCGTCTCTTCCAAGTTCATGTGGTTTCTCCTTCTGAACAGATGCAATTCAATGTTTGGCACAATCTCTTCAAAGCCATAACACTTATTACCACACTGTGTTAATGCTTTAAAAAGAAAGATTTTCCTTGTTATTTGTTGTGGAAATTATAAATTGCCGGTGAGAGATTAAGCAAATAACTGAGTTACAACCAACAGTTGTCTCTCAAGACTTTATTAATGAAAAAAACAATAAACAGAAGTACTATAACACATCTGGTCCAGAGACCTGCTGCCTAGGGGTGTCTGGCCCCGAGCAAAGGGATGCATAATCATTTACACAGTCTAGGTTTCTATGTTTTGGGCAACAGAGATCCTCTTCCAGCCCAATGAACATTCAAGGAGAGGAGAGGAACAACAAGAGGGGGAAAACACTAAAACAATCTCACAGCTCTGACCTAAATGTTACATATGTGAACAGATTAATAAAGAGTTTATTAATAAAAAAAGGTTAATATTGAGAGAAAAGATTAAGGTATAAAAAACACATTATATGTATATATAGACATAAACATAAAAAATAATAGTAATAATAACAGTAATAAAAGATTAAATGTAGAAGGAAACAATTTTCTGCCATAAAATTATTAAAACAGATTCTGAAGTGTAATTTCATGAGTTCATATACATGAGGCATTGATTGTTGAAAGTTTTTTATTTTTTGTCATTTCAACTTTATTCTCCAAATGGTACTTCATCTTTATCATTGTCATGTTGACTTTATTCTCGAAATGGAAAATTTAAAAAATCTTCCTCCTCAAATTTTCTCCCTCAATGTGGCCCTAAAAGCTTCATGCGTTGGAATAACATTCATTTACCATTTCTCATCTATTTTAAATAATTCACTTCAATTTTATTGATAAAGCGCCAAGTCATTACAGAAGTTTTCTCATTGCACTTTTCATGTAGAGCAGGTCTAGACCAGTACTCTTTGTAATATGATTTACAGAGACCCAACAATTCCCACCATGAGCAAGAAACATTCCCTTTTAGGAGAAACCCAGAACCTCGACTGCAGGGTGTGAGGCCATGTGCCCTGACTGGGATGGGGGTCAAGGCAGATGGCCTCAACAGAGTGACACTATACAAATGTGGCTCCAGACAAAAGAAGATTATGCACATTGAAAAATACTTTTCAAACAGTTGGCCAATCATGGTTTAGGATCATGGGGCCACACCAGCCACTGAAGAGAATTCATTTTAATTTCAAATACATCAACTTTTATTTAGACATTGGTATTGATATTGATATTGGTATTCCAAAAACAAATATTGTGAAAGGAAAGTTTGCATCTTCATAGTGTGCCCCACCAAAAAAATTAACCCATACATGAATTTAAGCAGTTCTTCTACATATTTCCTACATTCAGAGGAAATTACATATAAAGTTAATGTCATTCAAAAGACATATTGATTAACATTTTAGAAAAAAAAACACAGTGAAACTAATAAAATAAACTGTTGCAGTTACTTACAAAGCCACTATTATCTGTTTTGCTGTGAGTCATATTTACACTTCAGCTGAGTGAGGAAATGCTCATTCTACCCCTTTAATCTGGAAAAGCTGCTGTAGCTGTTTTCTTAAAAGCAGCAGGGAAAAACAAAACACTGATTTCTCTTACTTTGCACAGATGAAATTAAACTTCTCGGGAGTCAGAGGTGCTGAACCAGAGATGTTCCTCTCCTGTCTCCATGGCACCACTCATGCCACAATCTCCTGTTTTCTTCTCTGGTTTCCAGCGAGTGAAGTCTAGGCTTTGGTTATCGACCCAGAACCAGAACTCCAGGGTGCAGGTGTAGTGAAGGCCCAGCCACACAAAGGGAGTGTTGGCCTTCATGGCCTCCAGCTCAGCCCAGGCCTGGGTGTCTTTATTAAAAATGGAAGCCAGGTCCATGTTATGGTCCCTGCAGTGGTACAGGGCCTCTTCCCACGTCTTATTCTGTTTGATCAGCACAAAGGGTGAAGCTAGAAAAAACAAAACATCAGTGTAACAGTGTGACACATGCTTTCCCCTGATAATGGCATCATTCTCTTGATAGAGACGAAACACTAATTCTTTTAACTGTTATCCTGGACTCACACAGGCGGCGTGTGCGTCGCATTAAGTCTGTACTGCGGCTGCCGGAGCAGATTGCTGTCATTCTAGTCAGTGCTTGTGCAAACACCAGAAGTGCTGCAGAGCGTCCCAGACACGGCTCTCCACTCAGCTTCGCGGAGAATACTGTTGTGTAATGTTCTTCTTAAGGTTTTAAGCTATAGGATGATGTAAGTCACTTTTGTTTAAACCCCTCTATGGGCCACTCTTCTTATTATATATGCTTTAAGAAAAATTATAGACACACACAGGAGTTCTGTGTTCAGTTTTTATGTGAATAGCAGGTTTTGGGAAATTATCACCAGGCAACAAACAAAAAATGAGTGCTAAGAAGAAGACCACTTTGGGAAAATCTCTGGAAGACATCCAGATGTGAGCAATGTATTACAAAGAATGATGGGTTTTAAGCAATACGTGATTGATTTGCCATAATTATGTAATCAGAAAATGTTTTGATCTTTGCAATCTGTCCTTATGATTTGCAAAGATTTAATTGTGTTCATTTATGCATGCTTGTATATTTGGTAACTATAGAGACAGCTCCCCGTGACCCTGCACACAGGATAAGCAGTTGGCAATGGATGGATGGATGGATGGAGATATAGACAGCTAAAGTTAAGATCACAGTGTTGAAACTTTGTAGCTCTGCATGTGTGAGCTCCTCTCTGTATCTGACTGACTGGGCTCAACAGAAGGACCAGTCTGTGTGTGTAGAAGCAAATGTGTTTGCTGTCAGGCAGAGGTAGAAGAGGACACGCAGCAGAGTGAGGGAGCACAGTAAGGTTACCCTGTCTCTAGCACACAGCAGGAGACACCAGCTCACCAGGACTTTCCACAAAGGTAGGTGTGGTCGAGATGTAATGATCACCAGAAAGCATGCCAAGGTCATGCAGATGTCTCTGCTGACCAGCAGCATGATGAATCTATGACAGCCACTTAGCTATCTGGGAATTTTCACAGATCCAGGAGCAGCAGGAAAGAGAGCTGAGCGATTATATAATGCTTAGAAACAGAGCTATAAAAGGAGGTCCAAAAGAAGTTTGAAATCAGTTTGCAATCAGATGATCAGAAGCCATGTTAAGCCGTAAGTCAGACACAGAAAAAACATAGTCAATCTTGTCGATTTTCAAAACAAAACACACCCTTTGCAGACTCCTGATAGTGCATTAACAATAAATGCAGTTAAAACAGACAAACATCCCCAAAAGAATTTAACTACATAGCCTACTTAACCATGATAGAAACCAAATCAGCAAAATCAGGCATTCAAAATGCTTTTATTCTGAAGTGCTCTACGTAGGATACGAAGGCGTGCAGAAAGCGAAATTCACACAGAGCTGTGATTGATAGTAGTAGGCTGAGGATGGAATAAAACCGCGGTGTAGGCCTGTGTGGGTGCAGGGTTACTCTTCTTAAGTTTCAGAATATAAAAACAAAGGCTATGAGATGGAAAGATTTTAATTCAATTCAAGTATTAACTAATCTCTCATCTGTATGTGTGCACTGCAGAGAATAAGCAACTCAATCTGTGGGTTTCTTGTACCTTTTTTTGTGCTGCAGATCATCACTTCACACAGAATTAACGGCTTTGTTCCTGGATAGAAAACAGTGATGTAGCGCCCCGACATGTTCGTATCACATGTGAAGTTATTCCACTCGTTTCGTTGGAAGTTTGTGATGTTTTTACATCTGGAAGAGAGAAAAATATGAACATACTGTCCATTAAAGGGGAATGGAAAAAATGTTGGACATGCCGAAGCCTGAAAATGTGAAATAAAGCCATTCAAAGTAACATGAAGGTATTACATGCTGTTGGTGGTGCCGTTGTTCTCACGCGAGTTTCCAATGTGGATCTGAGCACCGCTTATATCAGTGTTGTTCGCAGCTTTGTTGTACATAGAGATACAAGAAATGTTGTAGACACACAGCAGGTCAATTCTCCACCAGGGGTCTGACCCATCTGGAGTGATAGCACATGTTGTCTTATTCCCATCAGTAGCTCTTTCAGAAGAGAAGTAGTCGTAGGTTAATAGGACAATATACTGCAGTTCTCTTGGCAAATAAAATGGTCTGCACCTCAGTGTGATATACTCCACATCTTCAGAACATGACTTAGACATTACCACAGGGGCGGCTGGTTCATTAGGGCGACGCACCGCCAAGCCGGGAAAGGAAGTGGATATTTTTCTACTATATCTACCACACTATTAGTTAGCGGAGACTGTTTTTGACAGACACTTTGTCTCTGAATATCGCTGTCCAATCAGCGTCAAGTCGTGTTCCATGGAGTCCCGCCTCTTTTGGTGCGATTTCAGTCTGGTTGTGAATCGCCCAGATCTCTCTCATAGACTTTCATATAAAGGCAGTTTTTTTCAAGCTGCGGCCGCTGCAACACAATCACTATGGGTTCCGGGAGGGCTCACACTAACGTGTTTACGTCATGCGCCCAGCAGCAGAGCTACGCTTCTCCCACCTGAAAATGGCTGGGCGGTCCTCCAGCTTGTTGCTCTCACTACAAGCAGCTGCTGTAGAAAATGTTCGTTTAGGCTGAAAATTCAACCGTGGTGTCGGGAGATACAGAAGTCACACTGATTGGAACATTTTTAACTTAGTTATCATGTTGGAGATAATGTGACTAATTCTGAGTGACGATGACTGTGGTGCAGCTGAAACAAATAAATGTAGTTTAAAGAGAGTTTTTCATTATTAGCTGCAATAATAAATAACAAAATTAGCAAGATTTTACAAATGTAAAATAGAAGTCTAAAACTTCACAGTTAGTTTGAACCAATAGATGCATTTTCCACTGCAAAAAAAAAATAGACTAACCTACTGGGTGTGACTCACTTTACACTCACAGGTTCATGAGTAAACTGTGTCCTCCTATTTTCATAATCAGGTAGCTAATTTTTTTTTTGTCCCGTCAGGTTCCAGCTTATTAAATATAGCCTTCCTATTTAAAATGAATGTGATGGGCTGTAGGAGAATTCCAGCACTTTATCATTTATTAAGGAAATACCAGTCTGGTAAATGATGAATGAGCAATGCTGTATAAAAAGTGCTAATGTTAACGTATTGATTCTTCCTCCACTCCTGTGTTTTAGAGCCTATCATGGTCTGCGTTGGCACACAGTCATATTTCTAGCTCAACAACCTTGTTTTGTTGGCTTTAGCCATTTTGTTTGCTGATCTTTGTTGTTCAGCTGCTAGCAGTTAGTAGGAGTGAGAAGCTCTTTTCTTTTGTACCCTTTTTCTCCTGTTTCTGGTATTTGAAGCCTCGTTTGGAGCTTTGTCTTTTCTTTACTTTTGGTTTTCCTTTAGGGAAGTTTTGGGTTTCTTAGAGTGTTTTGGTTGTTGTTTTGGGCACTGCTCATCTCTGAAGCTAATAAAAACTGCTAAATTGTATTTCCTGTGTTCTGGCCTTGCTTTGGAATGAGAAGAGTGGGGAGCCACACCTTTATGTTGATGTCCAGAATACCCCTAGACCTTAGGACATAAAAGGTACCTTTAGCAAAGTCTTCAAATAACTACACTTTGTCACTTTTTCTGAAAGCATCGGTATTTGATGTCCTGAGATGAGAACGGTCGGACATAATTTATGGATAAAAGCATGACCTGTCACTTTCCTTTGTAGAATCACATGACACAAGTGGACTGAAATAATCAAAAATGTCAAATGATTTTGTTATTGTCTGATAACATTTGATTTTGTTATAGTTTTGTTATAGTGTTGTATTGAGAGTGAATGCTCCGTACTTGTATAGCGCCTTTCTCGTCTTTTCGACCACTCAAAGTGCTATTACACTACTTCTGCATTCACCATTCACACACACATCACTCAATGAGCCTAAGTGCTCAAACGGAAACTAACATGCGTTTGTATACTGAATTGCCCGTGGCAATTCAGGGTTCAGTATCTTGCCCAAGGACACTTCGACACGCAGCCTGGGGGAGCCGGCGACGTTCCGCACACATACACCAGAATACAATCCTTCATGCATCAGACCTTGAGCCCTGTGGCCTTAATCTTGATTACCTTGAACAGTAAACGTACATACAGTATGTCAATTTCAATTAATCTGATTTGTAAATCTGTTATTAATGGCAGAATTAATGGCTTTGTTCCAGGAAAGAAGACAGTGATGTAGCGCCCCGACATGTTTGTATCACATGTGAAGTTATTCCACTCGTTTCGTTCGAAGTTTGTGATGTTTTTACATCTGGAAGAGAGAAAAATATGAACGTACATTAAGAGGGAGAGAAACTGAGAGAGTGATGTCTGTGCTTGCTTTGGAGATGTGGAAGCTGAAAATGGAGCAAGTTCTACAGACACCTCCAACACCCAGAGAGAAACCCCATAATCCTGCCAGTGTCTGTGGGGCTATGAAGAAAACTAAGCTGGCAGTCTGTATGGTATGTTGTTGATTGATGCACCAACAACACAGACTGCGTAAAAAGATATATACAGTATACAGCCAGCACTAAGTACCTTTTGTTAGGTTTCAACACATCCAACATTTTTAAAGCTTGATACTGTCACATTTATCTTTTACTCTGTGAAATCAAGCCACAGCTGTGAATCTATTGTCACTGGAGCTGTGAGTTAGAAATGTCACTGGAAGCATGAAAACTCAAGTCTTTTATGAGCAGAAAATCCTCTTTAGATGTGTTTGTCATTTCTGATCCTTGAGGCCAATCATAGATGCAAATAACCAGGACATCATTCTCAGTAAGAATTGGTTCTTAACTGACCTGCCTGGTAAAATAAAGGTAAAATAAAAAAATGTTGGAAATGCCAAAGCCTGAAAATGTGAAATAAAGCCATTCAAATTAACATGAAGGTATTACATGCTGTTGGTGATGCCGTTGTTCTCACGCGAGTTTCCAATGTGAATCTGAGCACCACTCATGTCAGTGTTGTGCTCAGCTTTGTTGTAGATAGTGATATAAGAAATGTTGTAGACACCCAACAGGTCAATTCTCCACCAGGGGTCTGACCCATCTGGAGTGATAGCACATGTTGTCTTATTCCCATCAGTAGCTCTTTCAGAAAAGAAGTAGTCGTAGGTTAATGACTGTGATGTTGTTGTCCCATTCAGTGGCACGTGTTGTGTGTTGCAGAGAGCTGTAGATGAAAAACAAACAGATGAATTCACTTCAAAATATTGGCCTTACATATTTATCATAGAAATACTATTATACTTTCTTGACGTGACTTGAGAGAAATTAAACTGATGAGTGAAAGAAATGCATTTAGTCCTACCTGTATCATCATCATCATCATCATCATCATCGTCATCATCATTATCATCATCATCATCATCATCACGTTCAGTTCCTGTGAAATTTGAAAACCCCAGTGGATTACATAATATTTCCTCTACCATTTAAATTAAATTAGCACAGAATACCATCATTCAACATCCCTTAAATACTTGGTGGTGATCAGTTTGCAGTTAAACACAATTAACAGTTTTATTATTTTATCCACGACTCACATTTTTGTGGATCTGCCCTACAATCTCATTCTGTGTGTAAACTATTTAAGCAACAAAACTGATTCACAGAGAGCTGTGACTGATAGTAGAAGCACAAGATAGGACAAATAAACACGTCAACAATTACACACAGAATTAACGGCTTTGTTCCTGGAAAGAAGACAGTGATGTAGCGCCCCGACATGTTTGTATCACATGTGAAGGTATTCCACTTGTTTCGTTCGAAGTTTGTGATGTTTTTACATCTGGAAGAGAGAAAAATATGAACGTACATTAAGAGGGAGAGAAACTGAGAGAGTGATGTCTGTGCTTGCTTTGGAGATGTGGAAGCTGAAAATGGAGCAAGTTCTACAGACACCTCCAACACCCAGAGAGAAACCCCATAATCCTGCCAGTGTCTGTGGGGCTATGAAGAAAACTAAGCTGGCAGTCTGTATGGTATGTTGTTGATTGATGCACCAACCACACAGACTGTGTAAAAAGATATATACAGTAAACGGCCAGCACTAAGTAGCCTACCTTTTGTTAGGTTTCAACACATCCAACATTTTTAAAGCTTGATACTGTCACATTTATCTTTTACTCTGTGAAATCAAGCCACAGCTGTGAATCTATTGTCACTGGAGCTGTGAGAAAATTTGAAATAAAGCAATTCAAAGTAACATGAAGGTATTACATGCTGTTAGTGATGCCGTTGTTCTCACTCGAGCTCCCAATGTGGATCTGAGCACCGCTTATATCAGTGTTGTGCTCAGCTGTGTTGTAGATAGAAATACAAGAAATGTTGTAGATACTCAGCAGGTCAATTCTCCACCAGGAGTGATTTGACCTTGCCAGAGTGACAGAAAGTTTTGTCATATCGCCATCAGTAGCCCTTTCCGATGAGAAGTAGCTGTAGGTTGATGACTGTGATGTTTTTGTCCCAGTCAGTGTTAAGCCTTGTGTGTTGCAGAGAGCTGTAGATGAAAACAAATCCAACAACAGAACAATTCACTTCAATATATTGGCCCTTACATATTTAGGATAGAAATACTATTGTACTTTTCTTAAATGACTTGAAAGAAATTAAACTGCTGAGTGTAAAGAAATGCATTTAGAGGAAAGACATCAGATTCTAGTGATACAATCATCAATATGTGCACTTCCAGTGAAATGTGAAACACCAGAAGATTATATAAGAATTCCTGCTCCCATTTAAATTTTTATGATTTTAGTCATGTCAAAGTTACACAGAATACTCTTTATCTTTAATCTTTATTATGGTGGTATTTTTCTGTCAAATGTTGTGAGCGTGTAAGACATTCTCACGAGCACATTATATAATTTCACACGCGCAAAAAATAACCTTCCCGCGCACAGATACAGTATTCGCGCACAAATTCAACAACCAAGAGTTGTACAACAAATCGGTTTGTTCTTTAAGGATAACTTTGCTTCCACAGTGGAATTCTGCTCGCGCGGAGTGTGCTTCTGCTCGCGGAGTGGTGTTTAGCTCGCGCAGGGGATTTCTGCTCGCTCAGCTGATTTCTGCTTGCTCGAGTCTACAGGACTTTTAACAATTTGGGGGCGGAAACCAAGGAGGGCACTGACCCTCTTATGATTGGTCACTTTCAACGTGATCACAACCAGAGCCAACCATGCAGCTCTCAGTTCCAACCAATCCGCGCTGTCAAACACTTTGAACAGTTTCAGGTGGGACAGAAAGTTCGAAGGGGGCCTCAGCCAACGCCCCAAGAACCACCGCCAGATCCCAAGTGGGAACCTTGGACCGAGTCGCAGGTCTCATCCTCCGGGCACCACGGAGGAAACGTACAACCAAGAGAAGTTTCCCCAACGAACCCTCCCTCAGAGGGCCGTGGAAAGATGAAATAGCTGCCACGTACACCTTGAGGGTGGAAGGGGAAAGACCAGCAGAGAACCGGTCCTGGAGGAACTCAAGTACCCGAACCACTGGGCAGATAACAGGGTCCACCGAACGCTCCCTACACCAAGTGCAGAAAACACTCCACTTCAGGCCGTACATCCTCCGTGTGGACAGGGCCCTGGAGCTGAGGAGGGTCTCGACTGCTCCGGCTGTTAGACCCGCCTCTAGGTACTGTGCCCCCTAAGGGGCCAGACCCACAGTCGCCACACGGCGGGGCAAGGATGAAGAACCCAGCCCTGCATCTGAGACAGCAGGTCTCTCCTCAGAGGGACCTGCCACAGCGGGCCGTCCAGGAGCGACATGATGTCCGAGAACCACACCCGGGACGGCCAGAACGGGGCTACGAGCAGTAGGCTGACATTGTCCTGGCGGACCCGTTCCAGAACCCCCGGGAGCAGAGCAACTGGGGGAAATGCGTACAGACGTAACCTCAGCCACGAATGTACCATGGCGTCCAGACCCAACGGGGCTGGAGGAACGAGAGAAAACCATAGTGGGCAGTGCGTAGTCTCTTGAGCCGCAAACAGATCCACATCTATGGGGCGAACTCGCCGCACAAGAGGTCCACTTCGGGATGAAGTCTCCATTCCCCGGGCCTCAGCCCCTGCCTCGACAGCAGGTCTGCTCCCTGATTCTGTGTCCCCGGGAGATACATCGCCCTGAGCGATAGTGATCTCTCCTGGGACCACAGGAGGATCTGACACACCAGTCTGTACAGAGGGCGCGAGCGCAGACCGCCCTGGTGATTCAGATAGGCCACCACCGCTGTGTTGTCGGAACGAACCAGGACATGGTGGCCTTGGAGATCGGGCAGGAAACTCCTTAGAGCCTGGAACACCGCCAACATCTCGAGACAGTTGAAGTGCCACTCAGACTGATGCAACTGCCAGGATCCCCTTGCAAAGCGGCCGCCCATTACGCGCAAGTGTCTTCGTTCCCTATCACTTTGGAAGGAAACTTGGTTCCTGTCCCAGGGGCCCGTGAGGGGCGGAAAAAGGGTTGATTCTGTTGGGTCAAATGTTTGAGGACGGAGGCCTAGTGTCTTTCCAGCAGCTACAACATAAGTATAACCTCCCAAACCAGGACCTGTTTAAATATTTACAATTGAGACACTATTTACATTAACATAAGGACTGGCATACTTTACAAAAGCCACCTTCCGACATTGAGTATTTTTTTCTATCTGTAACAAAAGGGACAATAACTACTAAATATATTTCTCACCTTTATAAAATATTACAAAGAGAAGCTACTGAGGATACAAAAGTTATTAAGGAGAAATGGGAACTACAAATGAATATAATAATTACAGATGAGGATTGGGAACAATCGTTTCAAGAGGGGCATAAAATGTCTAGTAGTCCAATGTTGAGAGAATTTGAGTGGAAAACCAAGGTAAGGTTCTTTAGGACCCCTTTTGTCACATCTAGGTTTGGTGGGACTTCAGATAAATGCTGGAGGGGCTGTGGTCTTGTGGGAGATCACACTCATATATTTTGGGATTATCCAAAATTATTGAACTATTGGAAAGACATACAAGACGAAATTGATAAGTGTTTAAGTATAAAGATTCCACTGGACCCATCCTTTATTATTCTGGGAATTTTTGAGAACAAAATCAGGGCTAACTACCATTTTCATCTCTTGAAAATCCTGCTTGTACTTGCAAAAAAAATGATTACAGTCTCCTGGCTGAGACCGCAGCCTCCCACAATCTCGGACGGACCCATTCATGGACCAATGGTCCCCCATCCAAATGTATATTCCATGATACCTATGTTAAATGTATGTACACCTTGTCTATACTGTGAAGCCTACGCTGGCTATACTTATTTATTTCCTTTTTCTCTATGGACGATATAAAAGCTTTAGGGGAGTACACAGGGATGTGTCCATGTATACTATATCATTCAGGATACGGCATTTGTATGTTGTGACTTGCACTTTTTGATCTAAATAAAAACAAGTTAAAAAAAAAAAGAATATTAATGGGACACAAGTAATGTGAGCCCTGACAATGTTGTAAAAAAAAGGCATTCCATATTCGTAACACAATATCTACCTGATTTGAAGGAAATGCTTCTTGAATTGCTGAAATTATTCCTCTCATGGAGACCCCACACTCCAGTTGTAGAAGTGAAATCGTTCTCATCAGACTCAAAGAGATGGCTGACTCTGAGCGTCTAGGTAAACCAGGCCACAACCCCAAACGGACGAGAGTAGCATGTTCTGACTCGCACATGCAAAATGTGCACAGAACAACATGCATTCTCTCTGCAACAAAAATTATTTTACAAATTATCTATCCAACAAATATACGAATAAAAACATTGTTCACACTGTAGAAGTCAACAATTAGGTATTAAATGGAATATAGAAAATCCAACCGGTTCTTGGAGCATATTCTCTATAAAAATACTTGTAAAAAAGTTGGCAACCATTTTTGAAAGCTATCAAACCATTAAAGCCAACACAAAAATGTTTCAATGTGTAACCAAATGTATCTAAAGCATTCTTTGATGAGTATATTCAGAATTATGAAACCCTAGCTAAATTTGTTTAATAAAGTTATGATCAGAGGAGTCCTTTCCCAGCATAATCCATGCTGTTCTTCATTCTGAGAATTGCTGCTCTGGCTAGTGAGCAACACTAATGCAAAGAATTTGGGCTGCTCCACAGTCAAACAAAAGCATATGTGTTTGCTTTGAGGTGTCATTTTGTGTAGTGCTTTACACACTGGCCCAATTACTTAACATGTGTTTTGTGGCTAACTAAGGATGAGGTGGATATCCAGAATGAAGTGCAACACGGATTGCATTAGGTATTATGCAGAACAGGGACTCTTGACACGGAGGCATAGAGATGTGTCCCTAATCAGGGCTTGAGCCACTGCCCTTCTGCCTTCATTGGCTAGTCTAGTCAAATATGTTTAAGTCTAGTCAAAGGAAATTGGATAATTTTTCGTCAAATCCAACAGCACTACCCAAATACCTCAGTGCATGCGCTACAGATGCCCCTATTTCATTGAGACCATGCACAACATCATTGATGAGTATGAAATAGGACTAGGGGTACAAAATTCTGACAGTACTGACAGTACTGTTTTATGCTGGGTTTTAAATTGTATGTAAACATTTGGAGATTTACATAACAGGTTGATCAGAAAACTCCCTTTTTTTTAGAACACATGTTCTCATTACTTTGAATATGTTATGTCATAGAACCCCAAAACATAGTGGTATACCTTTGTGATCAAAAACATTCAGCCGTCTTTTGTAAGATGTCACGCAGGTATGTCCATCATGCCTTTTCCATTCCCACCTGAAGCCATTTGGCACTCTCTTTACATATGCGTTACCCTATAGTAAATATGCCAACAAAGATTACATGTTAATATTTAGGTGCTTAAAAATAAAGTCATTGCTTGTGTAACTAAAGTGCATTAAATAAAAAATATGAGATTCTAATGATTATAACATAGGGGGGAAAGTGTAAAATACTTACATCCCACACTTCCATTTCATGAATAAGGTTGTATTTACTGTGTTCTCCAATTGTACATGAGGAGCACAGAACAGCCTGACTGTCACAATCACCGTATTTCCAGATCTCCAAGTCTTTTAAAACACTCTGGCATATGTGGCAGCATGGATTTATGGGTGGGCAGAGGGACTCCACAGCTGGCACATGCAGACTAGCACGGATTTCTATCCATGTCTGCACATCCTCAAGCTTTCGACACTTAGAAGGTGGCAAGCCAGCTCCATCCTCCACTTCCGTTTCTGGAGGTCTTTCAAGCCACTGATGTTTGTTCTGCTCCATCTTCCCTTGAATGGGGAAATGCCATGCTTTCCTCTCCAGAGCTGGAAGGAGACTGGAGGATATTGTGCCTCCTTACTGTGCTCCCTTTGTATATTTCTATATACAGCCCATAAGTCGTATTTTTATATAAGAATATATAATCATTAAGTTGAATAACATCATCAAGAATTGTGACAATAAGCGTGTTGTCAATAATAGTAATTAGATGTTTTTAATAAAAAGGAATATATATTGCTTATGATTAAAGTGAAAAGCTCAGGGTGGGGAGTGAGGGGCAGAAACATGCAACTTGTAACTGATCCATGAAAATTCAACCTTTTATAGATTAGTAATCAATAATTAAAATGGTCTTTGGATTTCTAGCAGCTTGAGCGTAGATTAATTCAATAACAAAATAATAACTCTTTCTTTGTCATCTCTGGGTTTCCTGTTGGCATGATGCCTCGTGGCTTTTAAATGAAGTTTGGGCTATTTAATTTCTGAATCTAACGTTAGCTTATTGCTTTTAAAAAGCCAAGAAAGTGTTACTGAAATGCTAGCTAGCTAGCTCGCATTGGTTTTGTGTCGGCAAATGTCAGCAGAAAGTTAGTACTTACCTCTACTTAACACAGGTAGCAGACAGCTAGCCACCGCAAACCCATGCTAATCCTTTTTATACCTCAGTGCACAGCATTAAATGGGTCCGTGTGTGCAACCTCTGCAACCTGGCATGTTTTCTCTTTAGCGTCGCACGCGCCGTAGTGTTTTGAGACGCCAACACTGCCTACGGAGGCGCTCCATTGAATGGGCTTTTTCTGCAACCTAAACAACCTAGGTTAGTGGATTGTACAACCCAGCGCATAAGAATGTACAATTTATTTGCAATTTCTTTCCATTGAATGGAGGATTCACAGTAGATCGGGTGGCTGCCACCAGTTTAATCAGGGTATCAGTGGGGACTCAGTATATTTTCCTGCTTTTTGCCCTTTGTCAATCACATACCTGCTTAAGTACATTACTTGTCTCCTGTTTGGTCCCGACTCTGTCCTGACTTTGCAGTCTTTCCATGTTCTTTGTGTTTTTACTTTGATAGATCTGTCCTTGTGCGTCCTTGTGAACTTTACTTCCTGTTTTATTTTGGTAATCTTCTGTACCTGGTGTCCTTGTCTGGCTTTGCTTGTTTACCTGATGTGTCTCAGCTGTGCTTCTCTCCCCTGTTGTCCCTCTCTGCCTGCCTGGTCTCGTTAGCCTCATGTCTGTCACCTGTGTTCTCCCTTTCTGCTCGTTTGTCCCTGGTGTATATATGTTTGGTGTTTCTCTTCAGTCTTTGTCCGGTCATTGTTCGTGTTACTCCTCCTGTCTGTCGTGTGTGCTCTAACTCGTGTTACTCCTCCTGTCTGTCGTGTGTGTCAGCCTCACTCGTCTAGTCACCCTGTTCCTTTGGATTTTGGATTTCTGTTTGGATTACCTGTGTTGGATTTTTGTTTCGTTCTCTTTTTTCTTTTCATAGACTCAGCCACTCAGTGTGTAAGTGTGCTCGCCTTTTGTTTAAATAAATCACCTTTTGAACTGTACCTCCTCTGCCTTGTGTGCTGTGTTTGTGTCCTACAACCTGCCTAATTAATTTTATTCCTACCACCCCCGTCTCCCTCAGCCTTTAGGCGTGGAGTTTTGTTGCGTTTTCAGATTTTGAGAAAGGAGAGGCTGGGTCTGATGAAAATTAACAAGAAAATTTAATTACAAAATAGGTGAATAAAAGATGGCATTACAGAACAAACATAAAACAAAAACACTGCAGTGGACCGGAAAGTTGTTCCTCTTTTCAGATTAACAGCTTTCGGTCAAGTCCTAACAGACTAAGCTAAAGCAGCCTCCAGCAGTGGACTGAGAAGTTGCTTCTCCTTCCAGATCCACAGCTTACAGTCCTGATTCTCACAAAATGAATTGTTAATATCCTCCAGGTATGTGGGAGGGTCCTTTTTCCTACAAATGGCTTTGGTCCATAGCCATTGGTCATTTGGTTAACTTCTTTGTCACCCAATTAGGAAGGGTGCATCTTACTGTTCTACGTTGCTATTGGTTGAACAAAAGAGCGCCAATCCCAGATGTGAAACCCCCCTTCAATCTGCAGGAATAAACAGTCTTTTGCTCTAAACTAAACATAGAGAACAACAGGGCTTGTCTTTAAAATGGTTGACACCCTATCTTAAGTGTCAATGAAACAGTTAAAACAAAACAGTCCTTCTGGCACTAAACAAAGATGTGTCAGTTTTCTTCACATTACAAAGAGGATACAGACAATGGTTTAATCAACATCCTGATGCAATCGTCTGGCCTAAAACCTGCAGTTTTACATTTGAAGGAAAACACTGAAACACTGGAATACATTAAGTTTGTTGTAACTTTTTAAGACTCAACAGTTTAATGAGATAAAAATCCCAAACAAAATTGTTAGAAATTGGTTTAAAAACATCTCGTACCCTATAATATTCTACATAAACTCAGTTTCACAATTCTGTTCAAAATGTATTCACTTGTTCCTACGAACAAAATATTCACCAATAATTGTGTATTTTGTGACGATAATGAAACTACTGATCATTTATTTTTCCAGTGTATGTGTCCTAAAGCGTTATGGCTACATGACTGACTTTACCTCTTTTCTCTTTTCTCTGAAGGACATCATCTCTGGTTCTGTCATGGACAATAGCAAAGATGACTTTATGATCACCAACCTTGTCAGGGTGGTGATGTCACAATGGATAAGACACCTACCTTTGGTGTGAGAGACCCGAGTTCAATCCCCCACTGTGACCCATCCACCATTGTGTCCCTGAGCAAGACACTTAACCCCTACTTGCTCCAGAGGCGTGCGACCTCTGACATATATAGCAATTGTAAGTCGCCTTGGAAATGAATGTAATTTTCATTTATATGTAAATTACATTCTTGGGAAATTTTATATTCACTATTATATTTTTGAAAGTGAATCCTATGTTTTGTGTATTTCACAATGAGTTTATTTTGTGTACAAAAGCCCTTAATGTCATTGACAT
The DNA here is from genome assembly GCA_024633595.2 of Lepomis macrochirus. Lineage (NCBI taxonomy): Eukaryota > Metazoa > Chordata > Actinopteri > Centrarchiformes > Centrarchidae > Lepomis > Lepomis macrochirus. The sequence continues at coordinate 32,542,340 of JALXJV020000012.1, forward strand.
GAAAAACGCATTGAACATTTTTAGTATAATAGCAGAATTTGTTTTGCATAAATGGCCCTAGCCGATCAGACCACCGGCGGAGGATCTGGTGGGTCAGCAGGTCTTGGATCAGGCAGGCGGCTAGCAGCGCTAGTAGGCCGGGGATCAGGCTGGCTGCAGCTGATGGTGACCTGGTCGCCTCCGATTACCACCACAGGAACCCGAAAAGATGGCTAGGCGACTCACTCCAAAGGAGGATTCCGGGGGAAACCTAGCCTCCTAGCTATCAGGCCTTATGGTAGCTGCCCCTGCTGACTCTGACTCCCTGGCCTTCATTGTCAGGTAGGCCAGGAGAGTCATCGTTTGTGAGTCCTTGGTAGGTTGAGTAGGCAGGCAAATGGATAGGCTAGGCGGAGGACTAGCTGCGCTAGCCAGGCAGGAAACTGGCAGAGAACCAGCAGCACTAGCCGAGCAGGAAACTGGCTGAGGACTAGCAGTTCTAGCCGAACAAGAGTCAGGCAGGTCAGGCGGAGGACTAGCAGCGCTAGTCGAACAGGATTCAGGCAGGTCAGGCAGAGGACTAGCAGCGTTAGACGGGCAGGACAGGAGGATGCCGGCTTGCATACAGCTGGCAGGCCGAGAGTTAGTAGTCCCGAAACCAGGTGTGCTGTTGCTGGCAGGTTGGTGGCTAAGCAGGCTGAGTGATTCTTTAAATGTCAGAGAACAGAAATGTGGGAGCGATTCTGAATGTGCAGAAAGTTTTGAACATGAGCAGAAAACCTTCTAAAAAGATTAAAGTCCAGTCAATAACTAAACAATTATTTATATAAACATTTACTCATCTTAATAGAACAGTGTTTCCACTTTAGTTCCAGTAGCTGTAAAGGAGGATTGTTAATGTTTAATAAGTGCATAATAAATTAGTTATTAGGCTTTATAAGGCATTAATATAAACCTGTTATAGTCTGATTACTGCCATTAAACATCTAATTACAAGTGGTCTATAAACTGCTGACACATTTACAATAAGGGCTCATATTTATCTTACTAGCCAATAATGAGTGTGTTGTAGTTTTATTAAAACTATTTCAGTCTCATTAATGTTATTAAACATCGTAGTGTTTATAATAGGTATATAAACCATTAACAAGAGCCCAAAAGTGTCTTATAAGCAATAATAAATGATTTATTTAACACTTATATGTACTTGCTTATGTTTTTAGTTCTGCCAGTCTAGGTACAAACATTCCATCCCATAAACAATCAATATAAAGTTAGAGAAGAACTCACAATTACATTACGTTGGTTCAGTTGCAGCTTTTCTCAGAAGATCTCTCCCTGCTAACAAGACGCCACATACTTAAAGGTTTCTTTCCCAGGTAATCAGAACTATTAATTCCACAAACGTCAAGAACACTTCACAGATTCTGCTGAACCTTTTAATATTAGAAGAGAATAGACACTTTATTGTCCCAGAGGGGAAATTTATCTTAGGCACAGTGCTACTCAGCAAAGAGCTTCCAAAGTGCAAGTGTTTCATAGAGCTATTTTATTTATTGCCTTTTGTTTTTTTAACTGTTTCTAGCTTTTCTGTGGTTTACACTAATAAGGAGTAGCGCTCAAAATTTAGCTGTGTATTTTGTACATTCATAAAGGCTTTTTAATTGTAGAGACAAGCCGATAATATGCCTGTAACCAGACATACTATCATGCGTCGGCCCATAATGGAGCTGCTTCGCCCAATTGTTCAGTCACACCTGGTCAATCTGGCGTCGGATGACTGTACCATGGTGCCATTCAAGGGCATTACAAAGGCCACAAAAAATATCCTTCAAGACATGTGTGTGGAGATTATGAACGCTATGTCTGTACATGTTTGTAAGGAATTCCTACAAAGTCTGTCTCAGAAGACTGACTTGCATTTGAATGAAAGCTGTTCCAAATCAAGCAGAGGGGCTTCCTATTCTAATGCCATCGGGAGGGACATCTTAATGTCGAAAAAACTGGGTGAGATCGTTCCACTGATTCTTATGGACGTGATGGGTATTAAAGATGCCATTGAGGTATGTAACAGCCCTTACGCCAAGAATCTAGCATTCACTGTGCTGACTGAAATAAAGGAGAGGATATCTGCAGAGCTCAGAGGTTCTGGGAGAGACAGTAGCAGTACTGTTGAAAGCAAACAGCCCGGTCTTAACTCTGACATGCACAAACACACATTAGACTTACTGGTAAGAGGTGTCTACAATGTTGTTCAGATGTCTAAAAACATTATCTCTACACCAACCGCAAATTGTAACATGGCTGGTCACCAAGGAACAAAACAAATATTGGAGGACCAGGAGTTGTCTGAGGAGGAAGTCTGGTTTTACACCATTACTGATCTGAATGACCGCGTACTGGAAGAGGTGTCATCTGGGGAAAACCTTGTGGTTACACCCACCAACACCACAATGAGAACTGAGGGGAGTATGGCCGAACACAATCTAAATAAGCCCAGCCCTGCAGCTGAAGTTGATGAAAGTGATTCTGACACAATAGCAACTACCAGTGTTCCCAAGATCGTTTCCCTGGAAGCTTCAATCCCTGATGATCCAGCTAGGAATGAAAAAGATGAAACAGCTGCTTGTCAGTCAACAGCAACAACCAGCATTACCAAGATTGTTTTCCTGGAAGCTGCGATCCCTAATGATCCAGCTAGGAATGAAAAAGATGAAACAGCTGCTTGTCAGTCAACAGCAACTACCAGCGTTATCGAGATCGTCTCCCTGGAAGCTGCGATCCCTGATGATCCAGCTATGAATGAAAAAAATGAAACAGCTGCTTGTCAGTCAACAGCAACTACCAGTGTTACCGAGATCGTCTCCCTGGAAGCTGCGATCCCTGATGATCCAGCTATGAATGAAAAAGATGAAACAGCTGCTTGTCAGTCAACAGCAACTACCAGCGTTACCGAGATCGTCTCCCTAGAAGCTGCAATCCCTGATGATCCAGCTAGGAATGAAATAGAAGAAACAGCTGCTTCTCAGACAACAGCACACCCAGTCCAGGAGTGGGACAAATGTAGATGCTCCTTCATGGTGTCTAGGGTGATCGAGCATATAAAGGAAAATATGTCCATTAATCTGCCTACTGATGATATCACAACCATCATCACTACACTGACAGACATGCTTTGGGCAGAAACAGCAGGCTCTGCCTTCAATGTCATGCCAAATGTTAAAAGAACAGTGAAGGTTGTGCACAAAGATCTGTGCAAGAAGAAAAAGGCAGAATTGCTGCTCAATAATACCTTGACTTACAGAGACATAATTGACACTGTGAAAACAAACCTGGTGACACCAAAGAAGAGGAGCCGTGTTGCCCGGTTCTTCAGATGTGTTTTCAAGCCATTCTCATGCTGCTTCAGCTGTGTACGCCCAGACTAATCGTGGGCAACAACTAGTTGTGAAAAAGAACTTTGAGTGTTCGGAAGTCAAGAAATGAATGAGTACAGACCATTTTAGGAAATGTCATTGTGTGACAGAAGCCAGCGAAGCTGTGCAGTAAGTAGACATCACTCCCCGACACCTTAAGAGACACACTGGGGACCAAGGCTAGTGCCCATGGATATCAGGCTCGTCGTGAGCGTATCCACGTCCCGTATCAGAGGTCACCGGTTCGAGTCAGGACTTTGCAGTACGTTCTCGAAAGCAGCTGGTTACATTGGTGCCATGACCTGGATGGGAGTGAGGTTTAGGGGGTGAGTGTGATGGAAGCCAGCAAAGCTGTGCAATGAGTAGACCTCACTCCCCGACACCTTAACAGACGCACTGGGGACCGACGCTTCTGCCCATGGGTTTTAGCCTCTTGTTCAAGTAAGGACTTTGCAGTACGTTCTCGAAAGCAGCTGGTTACATTGGTGCTGTGACCTGGATGGGCGTGAGGTTTAGGGGGTGAGTGTGACGGAAGCCAGCAAAGCTGAGAAAGCACTCAAGAGAAAGTATGGAAAGAAAAACAATGCTTAATAAAAATAGGAGAAAAAAACAAACAATTTTTAGATTATTTTTATTATTATACACATATATATATATATATATATATATATATATATATATATATATCCAAAGGAACTTCTTCAGTTCTGACTGACTGGAAGGGAAACTCAGCTATTTAAAGTGCCCCTCCAGCCAGTTTTAACGGCCGTTTTTGGTGAACGTTCTTTCTCAAACAGAAAATGGGGGTGTGGTTAATAGTCGGACGTAACATTACCATGACAACCAAAAACTGACCGACTGGAGTGTTCACTAACGATATGCTGCGTTAACATCACTACACTGTAAAGTTTAGTCCACTTTACTGTCTGGCAGGAGCAGCTGTTATTTAGTCATGATAGGAACTAATGTGCGCGTATCAGCTGTTATCAATCACACAGTCGATGGTCCTGTCAGGCGCTGCACACGATAACTCCCGCTACATTTTATGGTGCACATACTTTACCGCGGAGGTGGGGGTGTCTCCGCCGATGCATTGGTAAAACGGCCGTCAGTAAAATGCATGTTACAGACTGTATACAAGGCGGTGGCAGGTGAAAGTGCGCGCCGCTTTTTGTGAAGGACATGATAAATTGGTTAGTTCACAACGATGTTTATCGATTTGATGCTCTGAATGAGCCCTGACAGTTTTACGGAGGCATGAGAGTGCGCCTGCGCAAGCTTGGAGAATGGCGTATGACTTATGGAATTTACTATAGTCATATGTCACCACCCCGTTTTAACAACTAAGCAACTTTTGCAACTTTGAGCACAAAATTAAGCTATTTGTCAAAAAATATTTGGCGAACTATGTGGGTAATCAACATTGTGAGGAAGTGACTCAGAAAAATATGAAATATCATAGAAATGTCAAAATACACTGGAGGGGGCCTTTAAACTCAGTGGGGTCGTTTGCCAGGATCGACGATACTGCTGGTTCGTTCGTGTTCCTGGCTGTTGTGACAGCAGTCTTCATGGTCGTTAGGACTACCTGAGGCCAAGACTGAACGACCATCGTTGGCATCTTCACCTGAGGCCAAGAGGTTACGTTTGTTGAGTTTCCCGGGAAGTGATGAAAGGACAGCATTGTAAGTGGGGGATAAGTGGTGGCGTAGAGCCCCTCCTCTGTTCAATGATGGCTTCTCAACACACTGAACACACTGAGACAGATACTGGTCCACCCCAAAGACCGCACACCCAAACACAAGAAAAGCAATCTAGTGTATGCGGTCCAATGCAGTGAGGAATGCACAGACCAAACAACCACTACACAAATGCATGGCCCAACACAGAAGGGCCAACTCCTCAGGTCAAAGCTCTGCAGTCTAATTACATCCGAAGGACAGAGGACACTTGTTAGAGGACCATCAGGTGCACATCTTAGACAGAGAAGATAGATGGTTTGAAAGAGGAGTTAAAGGAACATTCCGACTTTTTGGGACTTTAGCCTATTCCCCTTATCCCCCAGAGTTAGATAAGTCCATAAATACCTTTTTCATCTCCGTGCGTGCTATAAGTCTGTTTGACGCACCCACCGCGAGCCTAGCTTAGCACAAAGACTGGATGTACATGGTTGCAGTTAGCCTACTAATCCAAATAAGTGAAAAAATAACGCAAACATTTTCCTATTTCCAGGTTGTGATTTGTATAGTCATAGAGTGTACAAAAAACAAAGTCATATGAGATACAGACATATTTTAATCGTATAAATACTGGGAACTATATTCTCTGAAGGCGAAGCACTGCTACTTGGGCGGAGTGAGAACCGCAGCACCTGAGACGCGCCGTTGTTTCTTCTGTCAACAAAACAAACGTGACTAACTAGCTAGTAGCGGACGTGAATGGCGATCATGGCTGATTTTGAGGAAATGTCAGATGATTTTTACATTGTATTAAACCAAGATCCTGAACCATATTGGTTTGAGCCAGAATACACAGACGAGGAGTTGCAAAGTTTTGAGGCTGATAGACAAGATGCCGAACAGACTGAGGAGGTCGAGGGGAGAATCCGAACGAACACGGACTGGTGGTGTAAATGTGGATCATGCCAACCTATGCCCACAGAAAGCGAGTGCATTTGTTGTAGTGAATGGGACCGGGTATTGCCATCAATAAAAGTTTCCACCCTAATCATATAGTAGTGTGACGAGCATTACATTAGATCTAAGTTAGCTAATGGCACTGTTACAGTAACGTTAGGCTAAAACATCTAAAAGATAACGGAACACTTACCGCAGCCGCAGCACTTTGTCCTGTAAGTGATTTCGATGGGATGGCTGTGTCCTTCAGCACACGTTTCATGGTTCTTGTGGCAAATTCCATTTTTTCAATATAGTCGTCGTCATTGAAATGTACAGAGCAAACATAATGTCCCTTGATACTCTCCTTAGGTGTGTTTGGATCAATATTCAGAGCAATTAGCCATTTCTTCATCCGGTCAGCGTTTCTAGTTGGGATTCTGTGAAACATCATGGTATTACCTGGTCTCCCCTGTTTATTGTCGCAGCTCTTTACACTGCAGCGAAAACCCATGATTGTAAAACACGCTTTTACTATTTATAATTTGCTGACTCTGTAGCTAACCCAAACTCTGAACGAACTTTCCGCTCCTCCTCACCACGGTAGCGTCTCAGGTGCTGCGGTTCTCACTCGCCTAAGTAGCAGTGCTTAGCCTTCAGAGAATATAGTTCCCAGTATTTATACGATTAAAATATGTCTGTATCTCATATGACTTTGTTTTTTGTACACTCTATGACTATACAAATCACAACCTGGAAATAGGAAAATGTTTGCGTTATTTTTTCACTTATTTGGATTAGTAGGCTAACTGCAACCATGTACATCCAGTCTTTGTGCTAAGCTAGGCTCAGCGGTGGAGTGCGTCAAACAGACTTATAGCACGCCACGGAGATGAAAAAAAGGTATGTATGGTCTAACTCTGGGGATAAGGTGAATAGGCTAAAGTCCCAAAAAAGTCAGAGTGTTCCT
>JALXJV020000012.1:32549819-32577492 GCA_024633595.2 Lepomis macrochirus
CCCTTAATCAGTAATTAGGCCCGAAAGCACGTAACCGCATGGAGACCCTATTGAAACTGTTAGATTATTAGGCCCGAAAGCACGTAACCGCAGCGAGGACCCTATTGAAACTGTTAGGATTATTTTTTTAGGCCCGAAACTAACGGTGCGAGGACCCTATTGAAATTGTAGGATTATTAGGCCCGAAAGCAATCCAAACGCGATGAGGACCCTATTGAAATTGTAAGGATATATTTTAGGGCCCGAAAGCACTAAACGTGCGTAAGGACCCTATTGAAACTGTTAGGATTATTTTTTTTTTTTCTTTATTTTTCTGCAAAGTAAGCCCCATTTTCAGCGTCGCTAACATGCTCGAAAAACTCACCAAATTTGGCACGCATGTCAGGACTGGTGAAAAATTTCGTATTTTGTGGGTTTCGATGGACGGCCGGTAAAATGGCTCGCTAGCCCACCTACAAAATTGGAAAAATTAGCCCTCGTCCACGCTCGACCTACATGGACGAAATTTGGTGGGGACGGTATCATATGAAGACGCACAAAAAAGCCTCAAGAACCCATACCCTAAACTCGACAGGAAGTCCGCCATTTTGATTTTTGCATGCCATTTTGGGACGATTTGCACACTTCGTACTTTAACTAACTCCTCCTAGGGATTTTGTCGGATCGACTTCAAATTTCTGCTGTGCTTCTAAAGGCATTGACGATGAAAAGTTGTGCTATCTGCGCTGCTGTCAATGGGCGGTCCGTAGGCGTCAAGATTCGCCATGAAGCAGGAAGTTGTTGTAACTTAATTGTACATGCTCAGATCTGCATCGAAATTTGGCACGCTGCGGACAAGAGTCCCGCCCTGAACACATGTACATGCCAACATTCAACCACAGTCATAGCGCCACCTTCTGGCAACAGGAAGTGACCTTTAACGAAGCAGCCCCTCACCGCGACGCTTGACCGACATCTACGTAAATTTCTGTGGTACATCTGGCATGTCCAGGCGCAACAAAAGCCTCAAGAACCCATACCCTAAAACCTACAGGAAGTCGGCCATTTTGAATTTTGGGGCCATTTTGGGACGATTTGTACACTCGTGCACTTTAACGAACTTCTCCTAGGGATTTAGTCGGATCGACTTCAAATTTCTGCTGTGCCTTCTCAAGACATTGACGATGTAAAGTTGTGCTATCTGCGCTGCTGGCCAATGGGCGTGTCCATTGCGTAGATGATTCGCCATGAAACAGGAAGTTGTAGTAACTTGGCTGTATATGCTCAGATCTGCATGAAATTTTACACGATTGACAAGAGTCCCGCCCTGAACACAAGTACATGCCGACATTCACCCCCAGCCATAGCGCCACCTGCTGGCAACAGGAAGTGACATTTAACGAAGCAGCCCCCGCCACACCTTTGACCAACATCTACGAAATTTCTGTGGTACATCTGGCATGTCCAGACGCACAAAAAAGCCTCCTGAACCCATACCCTAAACTCGACAGGAAGTCGGCCATTTTGAATTTTATGGCAAAGTTTTGGTGATTTACACACTCTGTACTTTAACTAACTCCTCCTAGAGATACAGTCGGATCGAATTCACATTTCTGCTGTGCCTTCTAAAGGCATTGACGATGAAAAGTTGTGCTATCTGTGAATTTTCGCCAATCGGCGCGGTCTGTGGCGTATGCCAAAGATCAAGTCTTCGCCATGACACAGGAAGTGGTTGTAACTTCAGTGTACATGCTCAGATCTGCACGAAATTTTACACAATTGACAAGAGTCCCGCCCTGAACACATGCCAACATTCACCCACAGTCATAGCGCCACCTGCTGGCAAAAGGAAGCGAAGTTACAACACCTTCATGCAGCGTCCAAACGCATAGAAAATTCACAGCCGCTACAGGCAGGGTCCACAATAAGCAACGCGTCAGCTCATCACTCGACGCCACTACGTGCGAGGGTCTCACCATCGCTGCTTGCAGCTTTAATTTTTTTTTCTTCTTTCTTTTCTGCAAAGTAAGGCCCATTTTCAGGTCGCAACATGCTCAAAACTCACCAAATTTGGCATACATGTCAGGACTGGTGCAAAATTTGCATTTTGTCAGTTTCATGGATGTTGGGCAAAATGGCTAAATGGTTTAAATGGTTCGCCGATGTCGCGTCCGATGCTGACGATTCGCCATGAAACAGGAAGTTGTAGTAACTTGGCTGTACATGCTCAGATCTGCACGAAATTTTGCACTGTTTGACAAGAGTCCCGCCCTGAACCAATCTACATGCCGACATTCAACCACAGTCATAGCGCCACCTGCTGGCAACAGGAAGTGACCTTTAACGAAGCAGCCCTCGCCGCACGCTTGACCTACATGTACGAAATTTCTGTGGCACATGTATCATGTCCAGACGTACCAAAAGCCTCTTGGAGCCATGCCCTAAACCCAACAGGAAGTCCGCCATTTTGAATTTTATGGCCATTTTGGGACGATTTACACACTCGGTACTTTAACTAACTCCTCCTAGGGATTTAGTCAGATCGACTTCAGATTTCTGCTGTGCCTTCTAAAGGCATTGACGATGAAAAGTTGTGCTATCTGCGCTGTTCGTCAATGGCGTGTCCGTGCGTATGCCGATGATTCGCCATGAAACAGGAAGTTGTTGTAACTTCAGCTGTACATGCTCAGATCTGCACGAAATTTTACACGTTTGACAAGAGTCCCGCCCTGAACACATGTACATGCCGACATTCAACCACAGTCATAGCGCCACCTGCTGGCAACAGGAAGTGAGGTACAAAACCTTCATGCAACGTCCGAGCGCTAAAGACAATGCTCAAAGCCGCACCAGCAGAGCTCCAGAATATGCAACGCGTCGCGATCACACCTCGACGCTACAGGTGCTAGGTTACCATCGCGTGTAGCTAATTAGGCCCGATCGCTAACGGTTGCAGACCTATTGAATTTGTTATTTTTTTTTCTTTTTTTTTTCTTTTTTCTGCAAAGTAAGCTCAACTTTCGCGTCGCAACATGCTCGAAAACTCACCAAATTTGGCACGCATGTCAGGACTGGTGAAAAATTTCGATTTTGGCGGGTTTCATGGATGGGCGTGGCAAAATGGTTTCGCTAGCCACCTAGAAAATTAGGAAAATTAGCTCCTCGTCCACGCTCCACCTACATGCACGAAATTTGGTGGGGACGGTATCATATGAAGACGCACAAAAAGCCTCAAGAACCCATACCCTAAACTCGACAGGAAGTCCACCATTTTGATTTTGGTGGCCATTTTGGGATCTAATTGCACACTCCGCACTTTAACGAACTCCTCCTAGGGATTTAGTCCCGATCGACTTCAAATTTCTGCTGTGCCTTCTAAAGGCATTGACGATGTAAAGTTGTGCTATCTGCGCTGTTGCCGATGGACGTGTCCGTATGCCGACGATTCGCCATGAAACAGGAAGTTGTAGTAACTTCGCTATAAATGCTCAGATCTGCACCAAATTTTGTACATTTGACAAGAGTCCCGCCCTGAACAAATGTACATGCCAACATTCAACCAGAGTCATAGCGCCACCTATTGGCAACAGGAAGTGACCTTTAACGAAGCAGCCCCCGCCGCGACGCTTGACCTACATGTACATGAAAATTCTGTGGTACATCTATCATGTGCAGACGCACAAAAGCCTCTTGGAGCAATGCCCTAAACTCAACAGGAAGTCGGCCATTTTGAATTTTATGGCAATTTTTTGGTGATTTACACACTCCGTACTTTAACGTAACTCCTCCTAGGGATTTAGTCGATCAACTTCAAATTTCTGCTGTGCCTTCTAAAGGCATTGACGATGAAAAGTTGTGCTATCTGCGCGCTGTTCGCCAATGGGCGGTCCGGTATGCTGATGATTCGCCATGAAACAGGAAGTTGTTGTAACTTGGCTGTACATGCTCAGATCTGCACCAAATTTGACACTATTGACAAGAGTCCCGCCCTGAACAAATCTACATGCCGACATTTACCCGCAGTCATAGCGCCACCTTCTGGCGACAGGAAGTGACCTTTAACAAAGCAGCCCCGCCGCAGGTTATATCTTTACGCATCGAAATTTTGGGGACATGTATCATGTCAAGACGCACAAAAGCCTCTTGGAGCGATGCCCTAAACCTGACAGGAAGTCCGCCATTTTGAATATTACGCCAAGTTTTTGGTGATTTACACACTACGTATCTTTAACTAACTCCTCCTAGGGATTCAGTCGGATTGATTTCAAATTTCTGCTGTGCCTTCTAAGGGCATTGACGATGAAAAGTTGTGCTATCTGGCGAAGTTTCGCTCAATGGGCTTGTCCGTGTGCATGGCATCAAAGATCAAGTCATCGCCATGACACAGGAAGTGGTTCTAACTTAACTGTACATGCTCACATTGGCACCAAACTTTACAGGGAGGATAAGACTCCGCCCTGAACACATGTACATGCCAACATTCACCCACAGTCATAGCGCCACCTGCTGGCAACAGGAAGTGCGGTACAACACCTTCATGCAACATCCGGCTGCTGAAAATTCACACCCGCACCGAAAGGTGCTGAATAGGCAACGCCAATCGCTCACACCCCGACGCTACGCTAGGGTCACATCGCTGCTTGCAGCTTTAATTTTAGGCCCGAGTACGAACCGTGCGAGGACCCTATTGAAACTGTTAGATTATTTATTTTTTTTTTCTTTCTTTCTTTCTTTATTTTTCTGCAAAGTAAGCTCAATTTTCACGGCCGCAACATGCTCGAAAACTCACCAAATTTGGCACGCATGTCAGGACTGGTGAAAAATTTCAGTATTTTGTGGGTTTCGCGGATCGGCGGGCTAAAATGGCTCGCTAGCCACCTAGAAAATTAGGAAAAATTAGCCCCTCGTCCCTCGCTCGACCTACATGCACGAAATTTGGTGGGGACGGTATCATATCAGGACGCACAAAAGCCTCAAGAACCCATACCCTAAACTCGACAGGAAGTCCGCCATTTTGAATTTGGTGGCCATTTTGAGACGATTTGCACACTCCGTGACTTTGACGTAACTCCTCCTAGGGATTTAGTCGGATCGACTTCAAATTTCTGCTGTGCCTTCTCAAGGCATTGACGATGAAAAGTTGTGCTATCTGCGCTGCTGGCCAATGGGCGTGTCCGTAGGCGTCGATGAATTCGCCATGAAACAGGAAGTTGTAGTAACTTCGCTATACATGCTCAGATCTGCACACAAATTTTACACGTTTGACAAGAGTCCCGCCCTGAACAAATCTACATGCCGACATTCACCCACAGTCATAGCGCCACCTGCTGGCAACAGGAAGTGAACTTTAACGAAGCAGCCCCGCCACACGCTTTGACTTACATGTATGAAAATTTCTGTGGCACATCTATCATGTCCAGACGCACAAAAGCCTCTAAGAACCCATACCCTAAACTCGACAGGAAGTCCGCCATTTTGAATTTATGGCCGCCATTTTGGAACGATTTACACACTCCATATTTTAACGAACTCCTCCTAGGGATTTAGTCGGATCGACTTCAAATTTCTGCTGTGCCTTCTAAAGGCATTGACGATGAAAAGTTGTGCTATCTGCGCGTTTTCGCCAATCGGCGTGTCCGTGGCATGGCGCCAAGATCAAGTCTTCGCCATGACACAGGAAGTGGCTGTAACTTCACTGTACATGCTCAGATCTGTCCGAAATTTTACATGTTTAATAACAGCCCTGCCCTGAACACATGTACATGCCGACATTCACCCACAGTCATAGCGCCACCTGCTGGCAACAGGAAGTGAGGTACAAAACCTTCATGCAACGTCCGGCTGCCGTAGCAAATGCACAGCCGCGACTGGCAGAGCTCCAGAATATGCAACGCGTCAGCGATCACACCCCGACGCTTACGGGTGCGAGGGTCGCCCATCGCTGCTTGCAGCTTTAATTTTTTTTTCTTTTCTTTTTCTGCAAAGTAAGCCCCATTTTCGCGGTCGCAACATGCTCAAAACTCACCAAATTTGGCACACGCGTGTCAGGACTGGTGAAAAATTTCGTATTTTCTTGGTTTCGCGGATGGACGGGAAAATGGCTCGCTAAGCCACCTAGAAAATTAGAAAAAATTAGCCCTCGTCCACGCTCGACCTACATGGACAAAATTCGGTGGGGACGTGTATCATATCAAGACGCACCAAAAGCCTCAAGAACCCATACCCTAAACTCGACAGGAAGTCCGCCATTTTGAATTTGGCGGCCATTTTGGACCAATTTACACACTCAGTACTTTAACTAACTCCTCCTAGGGGTTTAGTCGGATCGACTTCAAATTTCTGCTGTGCCTTCTAAAGGCATTGACGATGTAAAGTTGTGCTATCTGTGCGTTGTCAATGGTGCGTGTCCATGGCGCTGATGATTCGCCATTAAACAGGAAGTTGTTGTAACTTCCCTGTACATGCTCAGATCTGCTCGAAACTTTACACGCTTTGACAACAGTCCCGCCCTGAACAAATCTACATGCCGACATTCACCCACAGCCATAGCGCCACCTGCTGACAACAGGAAGTCACCTTAAACGAAGCAGCCCCCGCCCCACGTTTGACCTACACGTACGAAATTTCTGTGGCACATGTATCATGTCCAGACGCACAAAAAAGCCTCTTGGAGCGATGCCCGAAACCCAACAGGAAGTCGGCCATTTTGAATTTTCCTCCATTTTTAGTGATTTACACACTCTGTAACTTTAACTAACTCCTCCTAGAGATTTAGTCTGATCGCCTTCAAATTTCTGCTGTGCCTTCTAAAGGCATTGACGATGAAAAGTTGTGCTATCTGGCGAAGTTTTCGCCGATACGCGCGTGTCCGTGCCGTAGCGCCAAAGATCAACTCTTCGCCATGACACAGGAAGTGGTTGTAACTTCAATGTACATGCTCACATCTGCACCAAACTTTACATGTAGGATAACAGTCGCGCCCTGAACACATGTACATGCCGACATTCACCCAGAGTCATAGCGCCACCTGCTGGTAACAGGAAGTGAGTTACAAAACCTTCGTGGCAGCGTCCGGCGCATAGAAAATTCACAGCCGCGACAGTCAGGGGTCTACAATAGGCAACGCCGACCAGCTCACACCCTGACGCGCTACATGTGCGAGGGCCCGCCCATCGCTGCTTGCAGCTTTAATTTTTTTTTTTTCTTTCTTTTTCTTTTTTTTCTGCAAAGTAAGCTCAATTTTCGCGGCCGCAACATGCTCGAAAACTCACCAAATTTGGCAAGCGTGTCAGGACTGGTGAAAAATTTCGTATTTTGTGGGTTTCGTGGACGGCGAGGCAAAATGGCTTCGCTAGCCACCTAGAAAATTAGAAAAAATTAGCCCCTCGTCCACGCTCGACCTACATGCACGAAATTTGGTGGGGACGTGTATCTTATCAAGACGCACAAAAAAGCCTCAAGAACCCATACCCTAAACTCGACAGGAAGTCCGCCATTTTGAATTTGGTGGCCATTTTGGGACGATTCGCGACACTTCGTACTTTAACGAACTCCTCCTAGGGATTTAGTCGGATCGACTTCAAATTTCTGCTGTGCCTTCTCAAGGCATTGAAGATGTAAAGTTGTGCTATCTGCGCGCTGTTGCCGATGGATGTGTCCGTGCCGCCGACGATTCGGCCATGAAACAGGAAGTTGGAGTAACTTCGCTATAAATGCTCAGATCTGCACCAAATTTTGTACATTTGACAAGAGTCCCGCCCTGAACAAATGTACATGCCAACATTCAACCATAGTCGTAGCGCCACCTGCTGGCAACAGGAAGTGACCTTAAACGAAGCAGCCCCGCCACACGCTTTGACCTACATGTACGTAAAATTCTGTGGCTCATGTATCAAGTCCAGTCACACAAAAGCCTCTTGGACCACTCCCTAAACCCAACAGGAAGTCGGCCATTTTGAATTTTACGCCTGTTTTGGATGATTTACAAACTCCATACTTTAACGAACTCCTCCTAGGGATTTAGTCGGATCGACTTCAAATTTCTGCTGTGCCTTCTCAAGGCATTGACGATGAAAAGTTGTGCTATCTGTGCATTTTCGTCAATGGGCGTGTCCGTGATGCATGCGACAAAGATCAACTCATTGGCGTGACACAGGAAGTGGTTGTAACTTCACTGTACATGCTCAGATCTGCATGAAATTTTACATGCTTGACAAGAGTCCCGCCCTGAACACATGTACATGCCGACATTCACCCACAATCATAGCGCCACCTGCTGGCAAAAGGAAGTGACCTTTGTGTGACCTTTAACGAAGCAGCCCCCGCCGCACATTTGACCTACATGTTCAAAATTTCTGTGGCTCATGTATCAAGTCCAGTCACACAAAAGCCTCTTGGACCACTCCTAAACCCAACAGGAAGTCGGCCATTTTGAATTTTACGCCTGTTTTGGATGATTTACAAACTCCATACTTTTAACGAACTCCTCCTAGGGATTTAGTCGGATCGACTTCACATTTCTGCTGTGCCTTCTAAAGGCATTGATGATGTAAAGTTGTGCTATCTGCGCGTTTTCGCCGATGGCGTGTCCGTGGCGCCGATGATTCG
Source organism: Lepomis macrochirus (assembly GCA_024633595.2). Classification (NCBI taxonomy): domain Eukaryota; kingdom Metazoa; phylum Chordata; class Actinopteri; order Centrarchiformes; family Centrarchidae; genus Lepomis; species Lepomis macrochirus. The sequence continues at coordinate 32,558,406 of JALXJV020000012.1, forward strand.
CCATGAAACAGGAAGTTGTAGTAACTTGGCTGTAAATGCTCAGATCTGCACGAAATTTTACACGATTGACAAGAGTCCCGTCCTGAACAAATCTATATGCTGACATTCACCCCCACTCATAGCGCCACCTGCTGGCAACAGGAAGTGACCTTTAACGAAGCAGCCCCCGCCGCGACGCTTGACCTACATGTATAAAATTTCTGTGGCACGTGTATTATGTCCAGACGCACAAAAGTCTCTTGGACCACTCCCCTAAACTCAACAGGAAGTCGGCCATTTTGAATTTTATGGCAACGCTTTTGGTGACTTACACACTCTGTACTTTCAACTAACTCCTCCTAGAGATAGAGTCGGATCGACTTCAAATTTCTGCTGTGGCTTCTGAAGGCATTGAAGATGTAAAGTTGTGCTATCTGTGAGTTTTCGTCAATGGGCGTGTCCGTATGCGTGGCGTCAAAGATCAACTCTTCGCCATGACACAGGAAATGGTTGTAACTTCACTGTACCTGCTCAGATATGCACGATATTTTACAGGCTTGACATGAGTCCCGCCTCAACACAAGTACATGCCCACATTCACCCAGCAGTCATAGCTCCACCTGCTGGCAACAAGAAGTGAGGTACAAAACCTTCATGCAATGTCCGAGCGCAGTAGCAAATGCACAGCCGCGACTAGCAGAGCTCCAGAATATACAACGCGTCAGCCACTCGACGCTACAGGTGCGAGGGCCACCATCGCTGCTTGGTAGCTTTAATTAGGCCCGAGCACTAACGGTGCGAGGACCCTATTGAAACTGTTAGGATTATTTTTTTCTTTCTTTATTATTTTTCTGCAAAGTAAGCTCATTTTTCACGGCCGCAACATGCTCGAAAACTCACCAAATTTGGCACGCATGTCAGGACTGGTGAAAAATTTCATATTTTGTGGGTTTCATGGATCGGTAGGGCAAAATGGTTTGCTAGCGCCACCTAGAAAATTAGAAAAAATTAGCCCCTCGCTCCACATTCAACCTACAGGCACGAAATTTGGTGGGACGTGTATCATATCAAGACGCACAAAAAGCCTCAAGAACCCATACCCTAAACTCGACAGGAAGTCCGCCATTTTGAATTTGGCGGCCATTTTGGGACGATTTGCACACTCGCACTTTTAACGAACTCCTCCTAGGGATTTAGTCGGATCGACTTCAAATTTCTGCTGTGCCTTCTAAAGGCATTGACGATGAAAAGTTGTGCTATCTGCGCGTTTTCGTCAATGGGCGTGTCCGTGGCGTTGACGATTCGCCATGAAACAGGAAGTTGTTGTAACTTCACTGTACGTGCTCAGATCTGCACGAAATTTTACACGTTTGACAAGAGTCCCGCCCTGAACACATGTACATGCCGACATTCAACCATAGCCATAGCGCCACCTGCTGGCAACAGGAAGTGACCTTTAACGAAGCAGCCCCGCCGCACGCTTGATCTACACGCTACAAAATTTCTGGGGACATGTATCATGTCAAGAGGTACAGAAAAGCCTCTTGGAGCGATGCCCTAAACCCCACAGGAAGTCGGCCATTTTGAATTTTGCCGCCATTATTGGATGATTTACACACTCTGTACTTTAACTAACTCCTCCTAGGGACTGAGTCAGATCGACTTCAAATTTCTGCTGTGCCTTCTAAAGGCATTGACGATGTAAAGTTGTGCTATCTGCGCTGCTATCGTCCATGGGCGTGTCCGTGGCGCCGACGATTCGCCATGAAACAGGAAGTTGTAGTAACTTCGGCTGTACATGCTCAGATCTGCACAAAATTTTACACGCTTCACAAGAGTCCCGCCCTGAACAAATCTACATGCCAACATTCACCCCCCAGTCATAGCGCCACCTCCTGGCAACAGGAAGTCACCTTTAACGGCAGCCCCCGCCGCACGCTTCGACCGACATCTACGAAATTTCTGTGGCACGTGTATCATGTCCAGAGGTACAAAAAAGCCTCCTGGAGCGATACCCTAAACCCGACAGGAAGTCGGCCATTTTGAATTTGTGCGGCCATTTTTGGATTATTTACACACTCCGTACTTTTAACTAACTCCTCCTAGGGATTTAGTCGGATCGACTTCAAATTTCTGCTGTGACTTCTAAAGGCATTGACGATGAAAAGTTAGTGCTATCTGCGAAGTTTTCATCAATGGGCGTGTCCGGTAGTAGCGCCAAAGATCAACTCATCGCCATGACACAGGAAGTGGTTGTAACTTCACTGTAGATGCTCAGATCTGTACCGAAATTTCACATGTTCATTAACAGTCCCGACCCTGAACACATGTACATGCAGACATTCACCCACAGTCATAGCCACCTGCTGGCAACAGGAAGTGAGTTACAAAACCTTCATGCAGCGTCCGGATCGCATAGAAAATTCACACGCCGCATCGGCAGGGGTCTACAATAGGCAACGCCAATCGCTCACACCCTCGACGCGTTACATGTGCGAGGGCCTACCATCGCTGCTTGCAGTTTTAATTAGGCCCGAGCACTAACCGTGCGAGGACCCTATTGAAACTGTTAGGATTATCTTTCTTTCTTTCTTTCTTTCTTTCTTTTTCTGCAAAGTAAGCTCATTTTTCAGCGTCGCGAACATGCTCGAAAACTCACCAAACTTGGCACACGTGTCAGGACTGGTGAAAAATTTCGTATTTTGGGGTTTCGCGGATGGCAGGGCAAAATGGCTCGCTAGCCACCTAGAAAATTAGAAAAATTAGCCCCTCGGTCCACGCTCGACCTACATGCACGAAATTTGGTGGGGACGGTATCATATCAAGACGCACAAAAAAAGCCTCAAGAACCCATACCCTAAACTTGACAGGAAGTCCGCCATTTTGAATTTGGTGGCCATTTTGAGACGATTTGCACACTCCGTATCTTTGACGTAACTCCTCCTAGGGATTTAGTCGGATCGACTTCAAATTTCTGCTGTGCCTTCTAAAGGCATTGACGATGAAAAGTTGTGCTATCTGCGCGTTTTCGTCAATGGCGTGTCCGTGGCATCGATGACTCGCCATGAAACAGGAAGTTGTAGTAACTTTGGCTGTACATGCTCAGATCTGCACAAAATTTTACACGCTTGACAAGAGTCCCGCCCTGAACAAATCTACATGCCGACATTCACCCACAGTCATAGCGCCACCTGCTGGCAACAGGAAGTGAACTTTAACGAAGCAGCCCTCGCCGCGACGCTTGACTTACATGTACTGAAATGTCTGTGGCACATCTATCATGTCCAGTCGTACAAAAGCCTCAAGAACCCATACCCTAAACTCGACAGGAAGTCCGCCATTTTGAATATGGCCGCCATTTTGGAACGATTTACACACTCCATATTTGAACGAACTCCTCCTAGGGATTTAGTCGGATCGACTTCAAATTTCTGCTGTGCCTTCTAAAGGCATTGACGATGAAAAGTTGTGCTATCTGCGCTGCTGCCAATGGGCGTGTCCGTGGCATCAATGATTCGCCATGAAACAGGAAGTTGTTGTAACTTGGCTGTACATGCTCAGATCTGCACCAAATTTGACACTATTGACAAGAGTCCCGCCCTGAACAAATCTATATGCCGACATTTACCCGCAGTCATAGCGCCACCTTCTGGCTGACAGGAAGTGACTTTTAACAAAGCAGCCCCCGCCGCAGGTTTTATCTACACGCATCGAAATTTTTGGGGACATGTATCATGTCAAGAGGTACAAAAGCCTCTTGAGCGATGCCCTAAACCTGACAGGAAGTCCGCCATTTTGAATATTACGCCAAGTATTTGGTGATTTACACACTACGCACTTTAACTAACTCCTCCTAGGGTTTCAGTCGGATTGATTTCAAATTTCTGCTGTGCCTTCTAAGGGCATTGACGACGTAAAAGTTGTGCTATCTGCGAAGTTTTCGTCAATGGGCATGTCCGTGTCGTGGCATCAAAGATCAAGTCATCGCCATGACACAGGAAGTGGTTCTAACTTAACTGTACATGCTCACATCGGCACCAAACTTTACAGGGACGATAAGAGTCCCGCCCTGAACACATATACATGCCAACATTCACCCACAGTCATAGCGCCACCTGCTGGTAACAGGAATTGCGGTACAACACCTTCATGCAACATCCGGCGCATAGAAAATTCACACCCGCGACCGAAAGGTGCTGAATAGGCAACGCCGATCGCTCACACCCCGACGCTACATGTGCGAGGGCCATCCATCGCTGCTTGCAGCTTTAATTTTTTTCTTTCTTTATTATTTTTCTGCAAAGTAAGCTCAATTTTCGCAGTCGCAACATGCTCGAAAACTCACCAAATTTGGCACGCATGTCAGGACTGGTGAAAAATTTCGTATTTTGTGGGTTTCGCGGACGGGCGGGGCAAAATGGCTCGCTAGCGCCACCTAGAAAATTGGAAAAAATTAGCCCCTCGTCCACGTTTGACCTACATGGACGAAATTTGGTGGGGACGTGTATCATATCAAGACGCACAAAAAAGCCTCAAGAACCCATACCCTAAACTCAACAGGAAGTCCGCCATTTTGAATTTGGCTGCCATTTTGGGACGATTCGCACACTCCGTACTTTAACTAACTCCTCCTAGGGGTTCCGTCGGATCGCCTTCAAATTTCTGCTGTGCCTTCTAAAGGCATTGACGATGTAAAGTTGTGCTATCTGCGCGTTGTCATCAATGGTGGTCCGTGGCGCTGATGATTCGCCATGAAACAGGAAGTTGTTGCAACTTCGGCTGTATATGCTCAGATCTGCACGAAATTTTGCACGCTTGACAAGAGTCCAGCCCTGAACACGTGTACATGCCGACATTCACCCACAGTCATAGCGCCACCTGCTGGCAACAGGAAGTGAACTTTAACGAAGCAGCCCCTCACGCGACGCTTTTACCTACATATACTGAAATTTCTGTGGCACATGGATCATGTCCAGACGCACAAAAGCCTCTTGGAGCAATGCCCTAAACCTGACAGGAAGTCGGCCATTTTGAATTGTAGCGCCATTTTGGGACGATTCGCACACTCCGTACTTTAACTAACTCCTCCTAGGGGTTCCGTCGGATCGACTTCAAATTTCTGCTGTGCCTTCTAAAGGCATTGACGATGTAAAGTTGTGCTATCTGCGCTGTTTTCGCCAATGGGCGTGTCCGTGGCGCTGATGATTCGCCACTGAAACAGGAAGTTGTTGCAACTTGGCTGTATATGCTCAGATCTGCACGAAATTTTGCACGCTTGTCAAGAGCTCCAGCCCTGAACACGCGTACATGCCGACATTCACCCACAGTCATAGCGCCACCTGCTGGCAACAGGAAGTGAACTTTAACGAAGCAGCCCCCGCCGCGACGCTTTACCTACATATACTGAAATTTCTGTGGCACATGGATCATGTCCAGACGCACAAAAAAGCCTCTTGGAGCAATGCCCTAAACCTGACAGGAAGTCAGCCATTTTGAATTGTGCGGCCATTTTGGGATGATTTACACACTCTGTACTTTTAACTAACTCCTCCTAGGGATTCCGTCGGATCGACTTCAAATTTCTGCTGTGCCTTCTAAAGGCATTGACGATGTAAAGTTGTGCTATCTCGCGCTGTTGCCGATGATGCGTGTCTGTGGCGCCGATGATTCGCCATGAAACAGGAAGTTGTTATAACTTCACTGTACATGCTCAGATCTGGCACAAAATTTTGCACGTTTGACAAGAGTCCCGCCCTGAACAAATGTACATGCTGACATTTACCCACAGTCATAGCGCCACCTGCTGGCGAGAGGAAGTCACCTTTAACGAAGCAGCCCCCGCCGCACGTTTGATCTACGTGCAGGAAATTTTATGGGGTCATGTATCATGTCCAGACGCACAAAAAAGCCTCTTGGAGCGGATGCCCTAAACTCAACAGGAAGTCGGCCATTTTGAATTTTATGGCAAAGTTTTGGCGATTTACACACCCTGTATTTTAATTAACTCCTCCTAGGGATTTAGTCGGATCGACTTCAAATTTCTGCTGTGTCTTCTAAAGGCATTGACGATGTAAAGTTGTGCTATCTGCGCGCTGTTTCGTCCATGGGCGTGTCCGGTAGGCGCCGATGATTCGCCATGAAGCAGGAAGTTGAAATAACTTGGCTGTCCATGCTCAGATCTGCACGAAATTTTACACGCTTGACAAGAGTCCCGCCTCTGAACAAATCTACATGCTGACATTCACCCACAGTCATAGCGCCACCTGCTGGCAACAGGAAGTGACCTTTAACGAAGCAGCCCCGCCACGACGCTTGACCTACATAAATGAAATTTCTGTGGCACATGTATCATGTCCAGAGGTACAAAAAAGCCTCTTGGAGCGATGCCCTAAACCAAACAGGAAGTCGGCCATTTTGAATTTTATGGCAACGTTTTGGTGATTCACACACTCCGTACTTTAACTAACTCCTCCTAGGGATTTAATCGGATCGACTTCAAATTTCTGCTGTGCCTTCTTAAGGCATTGACGATGAAAAGTTGTGCTATCTGCGTGTTTTCGTCAATGGCGTGGTCCGTATGCGAAGCGTCAAAGATCAACTCTTCGCCATGACACAGGAAGTGGTTGTAACTTCATTTTAGATGCTCAGATCTGTTCGAAATTCTACATGTTTAATAACAGTCCCGCCCTAAACCCATGTACATGCCAATATTTACCAACAGTCATAGCGCCACCTGCTGGTAACAGGAAGTGAGGTACGACACCTTCATGCAACGTCCGAATCGCTGTAGCAAATGCACAGCCGCGACCGCAGAGCTCCAGAATATGCAACGCGACGCGATCACACCCCGACGTGCTACATGTGCGAGGGCCCGCCCATCGCTGCTTGCAGCTTTAATTAAACTTGTAGCCTTAATATCAGCAGACTAATATATTAACAGTTAGTTCTTCATGTAGTCATAACAACAGTATATAACAGAAGACCAAAGCATGCACTTGTCACAGCAGATTTTGAACACATGCAGACTCTCCTGCTGTCATAAATCTACAGTAGATAACAGTTGAACAAGGCGTGCATAGTCTCAGTGTCTGCAGCCAATGCTCTCATTAAGGGATCTTAACCACAGTGAGCTTGTTACTGGATTCATGACTGCAGTTCACCACTTATAAGTAAAGGCAAGGCACATCCAGGTAAAAGAAAATGATTAAGAATGATTAATGATTAAACCTACTTAAAGACAAAATTATTAAAAATGATGAATTAAAAATTATTACTTATTAAGACTGAGTAAAGTTTATAAAATGATTAAGAATGATTAATTAATAATGATTAATTATTAATACTGATCAAAGATAATCACTGATGTCTGGTTTTTGCCTGCACTGCTCACCCTCCCTGTGTCCTAGCTATGCCCTCTGCTGATCATGCTATTTTAACCATAACCTCACTTTGTGGAATAAGCTGGTGTCGTTTGTGCTGTGTGCTAGAGACAGGACACTCCTACTGTGATTGACTATATTTATGTATGTTTTGTAACACAATTTTCACTAATTCTGCTGTTACATTTTCCTTTCCTGGTGTTTTTGATGATGCCTTGCTGTCTCACTGTGCTTCCTCACTCTGCTCCAAAGCACAAGTGCTTGCTTATACACACACGTGCTACTGCTGAGCCTGGGCAGTTGGGACAGAAAGGAGCACATACACTCAGAGCTATGGAGTTTCAACACTGTGATCTTAACTTTATACCATAAAATAACACTTTAAATGATGACATTGTAGACCACCATCACAACAATTTAGGCAATAATGCTCTGAAATATCTCACAACATTTTCCGCTCAATGCAAGTAAAGGTCCAGTGTGTAATATTTCTGAGGATCTATTGACAGAAGTAACTTTACTGTAGTGTTGGTGGATGGCTCTTCCTCTGGGTTGTCGCCATTTGTTACAGTAGCCTATTATGTGGATCACACTAGTTACAGCGACTGAGAGGTGGAGAAGCTGTGTACCTGAGTATCGGTAAAAGGCAAAAACCTAAACTAAACATTTCGAAGCAAACAGCGGCAGGTCCGAACTACTGTAGCGTTAGCTGGCTGCATCACTATAGACTAACGTTACTAAACGCTTCCATGTTTGCTTTTTGCCGCTACATTCTTTCTCAGGCTAAATCACAGAATGGTAACATGGGTCGCGTTAGTTGGTGAAGTAATGTGGAAAGTGACTTAACTTTGCACCGGGAACATTAGCAACTGCTCTCTCTGTGTTTCTCCAGCTTTACTAATGCTCACTTTGTTCTTACTCGACATCATCTGAACCTGTTTGGTCTGATGGGCTTCAGCACATAAAACTTTATTGTTTTTTTTATATCCTTATGTGGAATCTGTGTTTTGCTGTGAGCCGCTTGTCTTCACGGTGTTAGTGGACTGCATGTCATTAGCTGCTGTGTTGTCACTGTAGTACTAAAGAGGCTCGGAGCCGCGCACAGGGCTGAATCCGACCCGGAGACCACATTAAAAGCAGAATAGTGGCTGATGCAAGCAAGAGAGAAAACAGGCTCATGCCTCATTTCCAAGAGAATTTTGAGATCACTGAAATTAAAGCAATGAAAATTTTATTAATTTCATTGAAAATCTTACATATTGTCCCTTTAATGATTTGCTGATATTGGCTGATTCACACATCAACGTGAAAAAGGGGAGTACTGGCACTTTTCAATTTCAAGCACTAATATCATAGTGTCACTGTCCTGATGAGCTCAGAAAAAACAGCCCTTTTTTGTTTTGTGAAATGTTAAAACTGAGTTTACAAAGTGTTTTGACAGACACAGCAAAAGCCAGAAGGTAATACGACAACAGATGCCAAACACAGCAAGATAAGATTAAGGTAAAGTTGAAACATTAAGATAAGAAACACTATGAAAACAAAACAAAAATAAAAGTCATATAACAACAAATAAATACACACAATAAAAGCACTATAACCAATAAAAAAGAGACAACATCTCATGAAAGCCGTGTCTTTCATCACATTAGAAAAGGTTGATGGAAACAGCATTAATTTAATTTCGCAAAAAAAATGTTATGGTTGCTTGAGGTGTTTTTGCCTTTGTCAAAAAAGAGTTAATGCGCTAAGTGGGAGATGGAAACACTTTTGCTGAATAATTTCTGATGTAGCAAACTTGTACCTCACATCTGATCAGCTGTTTCCGCTGTTGGCATCTATATTCCCATAACACACGGAGACCTCTCTCCATTTTTCTAAGATCAATGGCCATCAGGTCCATACCACTGGTTTTCTGGTTTGGAACCTATACGTCTTGTTTATTACAGCCATGTGTAACGTTAACTACTGATGTAACTATGCTTGCCGTAGCCTGGTTTATTTGCTCCAAACCAGCTGATGGAAACGCACCTATTTAGCTGCTTACAATTTTTTTTCTTTTTGCGATATTTCAAAAGTCTGCTTGAAATTCGCATGACAGTTAGATGTTTACATGGTTTAAAAGAAAGAGTTTTAAGAAGGGATTAAAAGTCGGTTCAGCAACTCTTATGTTATCGGGAAGCTTTTTCCAAAGCCAGAGGGCCCCAATGGCAAAAGCAAGGTCACCTTTAGATTTAAGATTTGGAATGGCCAGAAGTTTACCACCAGAGTAGCTGCTACATTCTGAACTAGTTGGTGGCGAGAGAGTGACATTTGGTTAATGCCAGACAGGAGGGAGTTACAGTAGTTGAGTCTGGAAAAGATAAATTTGTGAATTGCTTTTTCCAGGTCAGAGTGTGAAATAATTGTTTTAATTCTAAGGAGATTGTACAACTTATTTGATTTTTGGTTCAAAGCTTAAATCTAAATAAAATTAAAGCTGCAAGCAGCGATGGGCGGGCCCTCGCACCTGTAGCTCGTCGGGGTGTGATCCGGCCGCGTTGCATATTCTAGAGCTCTGCTGGTGCGGCTGTGCATTTTCCACGCGATTCGGACGTTGCATGAAGGTTTTGTACCTCACTTCCTGTTGCCAGCAGGTGGCGCTATGACTGTGGGTGATTGTCGGCATGTACATGAGTTCAGGGCGGGACTCCTATCCTACTTTTAAAGTTTGGTGCAGATGTGAGCATCTACAGTGAAGTCACAACAACTTCCTGTTTCATGGCGAATCGTCGACGCCACGTACACGCCCATTGACGAAAACACACAGATAGCACAACTTTTCATCGTCGATGCCTTTAAAAGGCACAGCAGAAATTTGAAGTCGATCCGACTATATCTCTAGGAGGAGTTCGTTAAAGTACGGAGTGAGTAAATCGTCCAAAAATGGCGGTAAAAATCAAAATGGCCAACTTCCTGTCGAGTTTCGGGCATCGCTCCAAGAGGCTTTTTTGTGCGTATGGACATAATACACGTGCCACAGAAATTTCGGTCATGTAGGTCAAACGTGGGGCGGGGGCTGCTTCGTTAAAGGTCACTTCCTGTTGCCAGCAGGTGGCGCTATGACTGGGGATGAATGTAAGCATGTAGATTTGTTCAGGGCGGGACTCTTGTCAAACATGTAAAATTTCGTACCAATCTGAGCATGTACAGGTAAAGTTACAGCAACTTCCTGTTTCATGGCTGAATCATCGGCGCCACGGACACGCCCATCGACGAAAACGCGCAGATAGCACAACTTTACATCGTCAATGCCTTTAGAAGGCACAGCAGAAATTTGAAGTCGATCCGACTAAATCCCTAGGAGGAGTTCGTTAAAATATGGAGTGTGTATATCGTCCGAAAATGGCCGCCAAAATCAAAATGGCGGACTTCCTGTCGAGTTTAGGGTATGGGTTTTTGAGGCTTTTTTGTGCGTCTTGATATGATACACGTCCCCACCAAATTTCGTCCATGTAGGTCAAACGTGGACGAGGGGCTAATTTTTTCCAATTTTCTAGGTGGCGCTAGCGAGCCATTTTGCCCCGCCCGTCCGCGAAACCCACAAAATACGAAATTTTTCACCAGTCCTGACATGCGTGCCAAATTTGGTGAGTTTTCGAGCATGTTGCGGCCGCGAAAAATGAGCTTACTTTGCAGAAAAAGAAAAAGAAAAAAGAAAAAAAAAAAAATTAAAGCTGCAAGCAGCGATGGGCGGGCCCTCGCACCTGTAGTGCGTCAGGGTGTGAGCCAGGCACGTAGCCTAATGTGGACCCCTGCCTGTGCGGCTGTGAATTTTCTATGCGTTTCGGATGCTGCATGAAGGTTTTGTAACTCACTTCCTATTGCCAGCAGGTGGCGCTATGACTGTGGGTGAATGTCGGCATGTACATGTGTTCAGGGCTCGACTCTCATCCTACATATAAAGTTTGGTGCAGAAGTGAGCATGTATATTGAAGTTACAACCACTTCCTGTGACATGGCGAAGACTCGATGTTTGACGCCACGCCACGGACACGCCCCTTTGACGAAAACTCACAGATAGCACAACTTTTCATCCTCAATGCCTTTAGAAGGCACAGCAGAAATCTGAAATCGATCGGACTAAATCCCTAAGAGGAGTTAGTTAAAGTATGGAGTGTGTAAATCACCAAGAAATTGACGTTAAATTCAAAATGGCCGACTTCCTGTTGGGTTTAGGGCATGGCTCCAAGAGGCTTTTTGGTGCGTATGGACATGATAGATACACCACAGAAATTCCGTAACTGTAGGTTAGACGTTGCGCGGGGGCTGCTTCGTTAAAGGACACTTCCTTTTGCCAGCAGGTGGCGCTATGACTGTGGGCGAATGTCGGCATGTAGATTTGTTCAGGGCGGGACTGTTGTCAAACGTGTAAAATTTCGTGCAGACCTGAGCATGTACAGCCAAGTTACTACAACTTCCTGTTTCATGGCGAATCATCGGCGCCACGGACACGCCATTGGCGAAACGGCGCAGATAGCACAACTTTACATCGTCAATGCCTTTAGAAGGCACAGCAGAAATTTGAAGTCGATCCCACTAAATCCCTAGGAGGAGTTCGTTAAAGTACGGAGTGTGTGAATCGTCCCAAAATGGTGGCCAAATTCAAAATGGCGGACTTCCTGTCAAGTTTAGGGTATGGGTTCTTGAGGCTTTTTTGTGCGTCTTGATATGATACACGTCCCCACCGACTTTCGTGCATGTAGGTCAAATGTGGACGAGGGGCTAATTTTTCCAATTTTCTAGGTGGCTAGCGAAGCCATTTTGCCCGCCGTCCAGCGAAACCCACAAAATACAAAATTTTCACCAGTCCTGACATGCGTGCCAAATTTGGTGAGTTTTCGAGCATGTTGCGACCGCGAAAATGGGGCTTACTTTGCAGAAAAAAGAAAAAAAAAAAAATTAAAGCTGCAAGCAGCGATAGGCAGACCCTCGCACCTGTAGCGCGTCGGGGTGTGAGCGATTCGCGTTGCCTATTATGGACCTACCTGCCATGCGGCTGTGAATTTTCTATGCGCCGGAGGCTGCATGAAGGCTCACTTCCTGTTGCCAGCAGGTGGCGCTATAACTGTGGGTGAATGTCGGCATGTACATGTGTTCAGGGCGGGACTCTTATTAAGCGTGCTAAATTTCATATAGATCTGACCATGTACAGTAAAGTTACAACCACATCCCGTCTCATGGCGATGAGTCGATCTTTGATGCCACGCCACGGACCGCCCATCGGCCAACAGCGCAGATAGCACAACTTTGCATCGTCAATGCCTTTAGAAGGAACAGCAGAAATTTGTAGTCGATCTGACTAAATCCCTAGGAGGAGTTACGTTAAAGTACGGAGTGTGTAAATCGTCCAAAATTTCACGTAAAATTCAAAATGGCCGACTTCCTGTTGGGTTTAGGGAGTGGTCCAAGAGGCTTTTTTGTGCGACTTCGACTTGATACATGAGCCACAGAAATTTTGAACATATAGGTCAAAGCGTGGAGGGGGGCTGCTTCGTTAAAGATCACTTCCGGTTGCCAGCAGGTGGCGCTATGACTGTGGGTGAATGTCGGCATGTACATGTGTTCAGGGCGGGACTCTTGTCAAGCGTGTAAAATTTCGATGCAGATCTGAGCATGTACAGCCAAAGTTACTACAACTTCCTGTTTCATGGTGAATCATCGACGCCTACGGACACGCCCATTGACGAGAACGCTCAGAGAGCACAACTTTACATCGTCAATGCCTTTGGAAGGCACAGCAGAAATTTGAAGTCGATCTGATTGCATGCCTAGGAGGAGTTAGTTAAAGTGCAGGTGTGTAAATCATCCAAAATGGGCGCACAATTCAAAATGGCCGACTTCCTGTTGAGATTAGAGGAGTGGTCCAAGAGGCTTTTGTGCGTCTGGACATGATAGATATACCACAGAAATTGCGTAACTGTAGGTTAAAACTTGGGGCGGGGCTGCTTCGTTAAAGATCACTTCCTGTTGCCAGCAGGTGGCGCTATGGCTGGGGAGAATGTTGGCATGTAGATTTGTTCAGGGTGGGACTCTTGTCAAGCGTGTAAAATTAAGAGCAGATCTGAGCATGTGCAGCCAAGTTACTACAACTTCCTGTTTCATGGCGAATCATCGGCGCTCACGGACACGCCATCGACGAAAGCGTGCAGATAGCACAACTTTACATCGTCAATGCCTTGAGAAGGCACAGCAGAAATTTGAAGTCGATCCGACTAAATCCCTAGGAGGAGTTCGTTAAAGTGACGAAGTGTGCAAATCGTCCCAAAATGGCGTCCAAATTCAAAATGGCGGACTTCCTGTCGACTTTAGGGTATGGGTCCTTGAGGCTTTTTTGTGCGTCTTCATATGATACACGTACCCACCAAATTTACGTGCATGTAGGTCGAGCGTGGACGAGGGGCTAATTTTTTCTAATTTTCTAGGTGGAGCTAGTGAGCCATTTTGCCCCACCGTCCGCGAAACCCCAAAATACGAAATTTTTCACCAGTCCTGACATGCTTGCCAAATTTGGTGAGTTTTCGAGCATGTTGCGGCCGCGAAAATGGGACTTACTTTGCAGAAAAAAAGAAAAAATTAAAGCTGCAAGCAGCGATGGTGCAGACCCTCGCACATGTAGCGTCAGTCGGGTGTGAGCGATCGGCGTTGCCTATTGTGGACCCTGCCTGTCAATGCGGCTGTGAATTTTCTATGCGCCGTGAGGCTGCATGAAGGTTTTGTACCTCACTTCCTGTTGTCAGCAGGTGGCGCTATGACTGTGGGTGAATGTCGGCATGTAGATTTGTTCAGAGGCGGGACTGTTGTCAACCGTGTAAAATTTCGTGCAGATCTGAGCATGTACAATGAAGTTACAACAACTTCCTGTTTCATGGCGAATCGATCGGCATCACCGGACACGCCATTGGCGAAAGCGCGCAGATAGCACAACTTTACATCGTCAATGCCGTTAGAAGGCACAGCAGAAATTTCAAGTCGATCCGACTGAATCCCTAGGAGGAGTTCGTTAAAATCGAGGTGTGTGAATCGTCCCAAAATGGCGGCCAAATTCAAAATGGCGGACTTCCTGTCGAGTTTAGGGTATGGGTTCTTGAGGCTTTTGTGCGTCTTGATATGATACCGTCCCCACCAAATTTCGTGCATGTAGGTCGAGCGTGGGACGAGGGGCTAATTTTTCCTAATTTTGCAGGTGGCTAGTGAGCCATTTCGCCCCGCCATCCGCGAAACCCACAAAATACGAAATTTTTCACCAGTCCTGACATGCGTGCCAAATTTGGTGAGTTTTCGAGCATGTTAGCGACCGCGAAAAGTGAGGCTTACTTTGCAGAAAAAAAGAAAGAAAAAAAAATTAAAGCTGCAAGCAGCGATGGTGGACCCTCGCGCACATGTGGCGTCGTCGAGTGGAGGCTGACGGCGTTGCCTATTGTGGACCCCTGCCTGATGCGGCTGTGAATTTTCTATGCGTTCGGACGCTGCATGAAGTTGTTGTAACTTCGCTCCCTGTTGCCAGCAGGTGGCGCTATGACTGTGGGTGAATGTTGGCATGTCTTCAGGGCGGGACTCTTGTCAATTATGTAAAATTTCGTGCAGCTCTGAGCATGTACACTGAAGTTACAACCACTTCCTGTGTCATGGCGAAGACTTGATCTTTGGCATCGCTACGCGGACCACGCCGATTGGCGAAAATTCAAAGACAGCACAACTTTTCATCGTCAATGCCTTTAGGAGGCACAGCAGAAATGTGAAGTCGATCCGACTGTATCTCTAGGAGGAGTTAGTTAAAATACAGAGTGTGTAAATCACCAAAACTTTGCCCTAAAATTCAAAATGGCCGACTTCCTGTCGAGTTTAGGGTATGGGTTCAAGAGGCTTTTGTGCGTCTGGTCATGCCAGATGTACCACAGAAATTTCGTAGATGTTGGTCAAAGCGTGTGGCGGGGTTGCTCGTTAAAGGTCACTTCCTGTTGCCAGCAGGTGGCGCTATGGCTGGGGGTGAATGTCGGCATGTAGATTTGTTCAGGGCGGGACTCTTGTCAATCGTGCAAAATTTCGTGCAGATCTGAGCATGCATACACTGAAGTTAGAACAACTTCCTGTTTCATGGCGAATCGTCGGCGTACCGGACCGCATCCATTGGCAACAGCGCAGATAGCACAACTTTACATCGTCAATGCCTTTAGGAGGCACAGCAGAAATTTGAAGTCGATCCGACTAAATCCCTAGGAGGAGTTCGTTAAAGTACGGAGTGTGTAAATCGTCCCAAAATGGCGGCCAAATTCAAAATGGCGGACTACCTGTCGAGTTTAGGGTATGGGTTCTTGAGGCTTTTTTGTACCTCTGGACATGATACATGTGCCACAGACGTTTCGTACATGTACGTCAAACGTGCGGCGGGGGCTGCTTCGTTCAAAGGTCACTTCCTGTTGCCAGCAGATGGCGCTATGACTGTGGGTGAATGTCGGCATGTACATGAGTTCAGAGCGGGACCCTTATCCTACATGTAACGTTTGGTGCCGATGTGAGCATGTACAGTGAAGTTTCAACTACTTCCTGTGTCATGGCGAAGACTTGATCTTTGGCATGCCATACGGACCGTCCATCGGCGAAAACTTCGCAGATAGCACAACTTTTCATCGTCAATGCCTTTAGAAGGCACAGCAGAAATTTGAAGTCGATCCGACTAAATCCCTAGGAGGAGTTAGTTAAAATACAGAGTGTGTAAATCATCCAAAATTGTCATAAAATTCAAAATGGCCGACTTCCTGTTTGAGTTTAGGGCATGGCTCCAAGAGGCTTTTGTGCGTCTGGACATGATACATGTGCCACAGAAATTTCGTGCATGTAGGTCAAGCGTGGGGCGGGGCTGCTTCGTTAAAGGTCATTTCCTGTTGCCAGCAGGTGGCGCTTTGACTGTGGTTGAATGTCGGCATGTACACGTATTCTGGGCGGGACTCTTGTCAAACTTGTCAAATTTCATGCAGATCTGAGCATGTACACTGAAGTTACAACAACTTCCTGTTTCATGGCGAATCATCGGCGGCACTGACACGCCATTGGCCAACAGCGCAGATAGCACAACTTTACATCGTCAATGCCTTTAGAAGGCACAGCAGAAATTTGAAGTCGATCCGACTAAATCCCTAGGAGGAGTTACGTTAAAGTGCGGACTGATGCGAATCGTTCCAAAATGGACGCCAAATTCAAAATGGCGGACTTCCTGTCAAGTTTAGGGTATGGGTTCTTGAGGCTTTTTTGTGCGTCTTGATATGATACCGTCCCCACCAAATTTCGTGCATGTAGGTCGAGCGTGGACGAGGGGCTAATTTTTTCTAATTTTCTAGGTGGGCTAGCGAGCCATTTTGCCCGCGCCGTCCATCGAAACCCACAAAATACGAAATTTTTCACCAGTCCTGACATGCATGCCAAATTTGGTGAGTTTTGAGCATGTTGCGGCGCGAAAATGGGGCTTACTTTGCAGAAAAAGAAAAAAAAGAAATATAATCCTAACAGTTTCAATAGGGTCCTCCATGCGTTTCGTGCTCGGGCCCTAAAATTAAAGCTGCAAGCAGCGATGGGTAGACCCCTCGCACCTGTAGCAGCGTCGGGGTGTGATCGCGACGGCGTTGCATATTCTGGAGGTCTGCCGGTCGCGGCTGAGCATTTTCTAGCGATTCGGAAGTTGCATGAAGGTTTTGTACCTCACTTCCTGTTGCCAGCAGGTGGCGCTATGACTGTGGGTGAATGTTGGCATGTAAATGTGTTCAGGGCAGGGCTGTTATTAAACATGTAAAATTTCGTACAGATCTGAGCATGTACAGTGAAGTTACAGCCACTTCCTGTGTCATGGCGAAGACTTGATCTTTGGCATACGCACACGGACCGCGCCGATTGGCCAACAGCGCAGATAGCACAACTTTTCATCGTCAATGCCTTTAGAAGGCACAGCAGAAGTCTGAAAGCGATCCGACTAAATCCCTAGGAGGAGTTGCGTTAAAATCACGAGTGTGTAAATCATCCCAAAATTGCCATAAAATTCAAAATGGCCGACTTCCTGTTGGGTTCTACGGCATTGCTCCAAGAGGCTTTTGAGTGCGTCTGGACATGATCAATGTGCCACAGAAATTAGCGTACATGCAGGTCAAGCGTGCAGTGGGGGCTGCTTCGTCAAAGGTCACTTCCTGTTACCAGCAGGTGGCGCTATGACTGGGGGTGAATGTCGGCATGTAGGTTTGTTCAGGGCGGGACTGTCATGCTACATGTAAAATTTCATACAGATCTAAGCATGTACAGCCAAGTTACTACAACTTCCTGTTTCATGGCCGAATCATCGGCGCCACGGACACGTCCATTGAGGCAGCGCAGAGAGCACAACTTTACATCGTCAATGCCTTTAGAAGGCACAGCAGAAATTTGAAGTCGATCTGATTAAATCCCTAGGAGGAGTTCGTTAAAAGTGCGGAGTGTGCAAATCGTCCCAAAATGGTCGCTACGATTCAAAATGGCCGACTTCCTGTTGGGTTTAGGGCATGGCTCCAAGAGGCTTTTGTACCTCTGGAGATGATACATGTGCCACAGAAATTTCGTACATGTAGGTAAAGCGTCGCGGCGGGGCTGCTTCGTTAAAGGTCACTTCCTGTTGCCAGCAGGTGGCGCTATGGCGAGGGGGTGAATGTCGGCATGTACATGTGTTCAGGGCACGACTCTTGTCAAGCGTGCAAAATTTTGTGCAGATCTGAGCATGTAGAGTGAAGTTACAACAACTTCCTGTTTCCTGGCGAATCGTCGGCGTACCGGACCGCATGCATCGACAACAGCGCAGAGAGCACAACTTTTCATCATCAATGCCTTTAGAAGGCACAGCAGAAATTTGAAGTCGATCCGACTGAATCCCTAGGAGGAGTTAGTTAAAGTGCGGATGTGTGAATCGTCCCAAAATGGCGGCCAAATTCAAAATGGCGGACTTCCTGTCGAATTTAGGGTATGGGTCCTTGAGGCTTTTGTGCGTCTTGATATGATACGCGTCCCCACCGAGTTTACGTGCATGTAGGTCGAGCGTGGGCCGAGGGGCTAATTTTTTCTAATTTTCCAGGTGGCTAGCGAGCCATTTTGCCCTGCCGATCCAGCGAAACCCGCAAAATACGAAATTTTTCACCAGTCCTGACAAGTGTGCCAAATTTGGTGAGTTTTCGAGCATGTTGCGGCCGCGAAAAATGAGCTTACTTTGCAGAAAAAAGAAAGAAAGAAAGAAAAATAATCCTAACAGTTTCAATAGGGTCCTCGCACGGTTCGTGCTCGGGCCCTAATAATCCTTACAATTTCAATAGGGTCCTCGCTGCGGTTCGTGCTTTCGGGCCCTAAAATAATCCTTACAATTTCAATAGGGTCCTCGCACTGTTAGTGCTCGGGCCTAAATAATCACCACAATTTCAATAGGGTCCTCGCACCGTTGAGTGCTTCCGGGCCTAATAATCCTACAATTTCAATAGGGTCGCTCAGCGCGTTTACGTGCTTTCGGGCCTAAAAATAATAATCCTTACAATTTCAATAGGGTCCTCGCTACGCGTTAGTGCTTTCGGGCCCTAATAATCTAACAGTTTCAATAGGGTCCTCATGCGGTTCGTTGCTACCGGGCCCTAATAATCAACTAACAGTTTCAATAGGGTCCTCGCGGTTAGGTGCTCGGGCCTAATAAT
>JALXJV020000012.1:32577992-32593663 GCA_024633595.2 Lepomis macrochirus
CCTTAATCAGTAATTAAACTTGTAGCCTTAATATCAGCAGACTAATATATTAACAGTTAGTTCTTCATGTAGTAAAAA
Source organism: Lepomis macrochirus (assembly GCA_024633595.2). Taxonomy (NCBI): domain Eukaryota; kingdom Metazoa; phylum Chordata; class Actinopteri; order Centrarchiformes; family Centrarchidae; genus Lepomis; species Lepomis macrochirus. The sequence goes on from JALXJV020000012.1 coordinate 32,578,071, forward strand.
TTATTACTTATTAAGACTGAGTAAAGATTATAAAATGATTAAGAATGATTAATTAATAATGATTAATTATTAATACTGATCAAAGATAATCACTGATGTCTGGTTTTTGCCTGCACTGCTCACCCTCCCTGTGTCCTAGCTATGCCCTCTGCTGATCATGCTATTTTAACCATAACCTCACTTTGTGGAATAAGCTGGTGTCGTTTGTGCTGTGTGCTAGAGACAGGACACTCCTACTGTGATTGACTATATTTATGTATGTTTTGTAACACAATTTTCACTAATTCTGCTGTTACATTTTCCTTTCCTGGTGTTTTTGATGATGCCTTGCTGTCTCACTGTGCTTCCTCACTCTGCTCCCAAAGCACAAGTGCTTGCTTATACACACACGTGCTACTGCTGAGCCTGGGCAGTTGGGACAGAAAGGAGCACATACACTCAGAGCTATGGAGTTTTAACACTGTGATCTTAACTTTATACCATAAAATAACACTTTAAATGATGACAATGTAGACCACCATCACAACAATTTAGGCAATAATGCTCTGAAATATCTCACAACATTTTCCGTGCAAGCAAAGGTCCAGTGTGTAATATTTCTGAGGATCTATTGACAGAAGTAACTTTACTGTAGTGTTGGTGGATGGCTCTTCCTCTGGGTTGTCGCCATTTGTTGCAGTAGCCTATTATGTGGATCACACTAGTTACAGCGACTGAGAGGTGGAGAAGCGGTGTACCTGAGTATCGGTAAAGGCAAAAAACCTAAACTAAACGTTTTGAAGCAAACAGCGGCATGTCCGAACTACTGTAGCGTTAGCTGGCTGCATCACTATAGGCTAACGTTACTAAACAAATCGCTCCACGTTTGCTTTTTGCCGTTGCATTCCTTTTTAGGCTAAATCAACAGTGGTACACAGGATGGTAACATGGGTCGCATTAGTTGGTGAAGTAATGTGGAAAGTGACTTAACTTTGTACCAGGTAACATTAATTCAATTTTTTTCAATTCAATTTTATTTATATAGCGCCAAATCACAACAACAGTTATCTCACAGCGCTTTTCATAAAGAGCAGGTCTAGACCGTACTCTGAAATTATTTACAGAAGCCCAACAATTCCCACCAAGAGCAAGCACTAGGCGACAGAGGCAAGGAAAAACTTCCTTTTAAGAGGCAGAAACCTCGAGCAGAACCATGGCTCAGGGTGGGCGGCCATCTGCCTCGACCGGTTGGGGGTGAGGGGGAGGAGAGAGAGCAGGAGAGAGAGAGCAGAGGGAGGCAACCTTTGGCTGTGTCCGAAATCACCCACTACTCACTATATAGTGCACTATATAGTGAGCTCGCCATTTTGTAGTGCTGTCCGAATGTATAGTGATGATTATTATACCCTATATAGTCCACTCAATGTATCCCAGAATGCATTTTGAAAAGTAGTGTACATCTGATGGTCACTAACCAAGCCGTTATACCATCATGCATCGCGCTGATAGAAAAAAATGACAATCCGACTGGCAATGGCGTAAATAACGGCGCCGAAATAACGATCGGGTAGTGTCCGAAATTGTTGTTTTAATAACGCGAGTGAGCTCACTACATAGTGCTCTACATACAACCCCCTACATAGGGGATAGGGAGTAGTGAATGAGAGGGGATTTCGGACACAGCCATAGACTGTATATAAAAATGGACGTAGTATCCGTGACGTCACCCGTTGGTTTATGAAGAGCAGTTTTGAAGCCCGAATTGGGCGGAGCCGGCCGTCGCCATCTTCGCGCTGCGTCACCGCGCGTCACTCCCGGATAACCATAAATGGGCAAAGAGGCAGGTCATGGGTGGAGCTGAGGTGACGTGTTGCTGAAACCACTCCCGCATAGCTCGACATGACCGAGATAGCTCATGCTAAGGAGCTAATGCTATATGCTATTCTGCGTTAGCAGAGGTAGCTTCTAAACCCCCGGTGCTGTACGGTGGAGGTTGGAACCTGTGGCCGTTTTGGTACCAGTTTATCGTCGCCAGCTCATCGAGGTAAGACATCGGAAAATATTAAAATAACTCACAATTCTGTTATTGGCATTATACTTTACCAGGGTTTAATGCTTTTTAATATATAAATAAGGTAACGTTATTTTGCAACACCAACGTTAACAGTTAACTATGAAACAGTTATTAATTACATTAATTTTCACTTAACGTTACATCAAAGCGAACAATCTGAAGCTGAATCAATTAACCCTTTTAGATAACGGTAGTTACGAGTCGTTTATCTGGATGTCACCTGGGTATGTTACTTGTAATAAACATAATAAGCTAGCGGTAGAGTCCTTAGTTACATGATGGAACCTGTAAAATGTTAGCCATCGCTGTTGTCACGTTAATTAATTCCCCACACCGTTATATTGAGTAACGCTGCTGCTGTCGGCAGGGCTGTGTGGGATTATTGTCTGGAAAAGGACACTTGAGAGAGAAACTTTTTATATTTGTCACAAGGTTCTTGTTGAGGATCTGATGCCTCCACGCCTGCTTTAACTGTAAGTAACGTTAACGTTAGTAGAACAACTTGGCTGCTGGACATTTGACAACTGATAAAATTGTCTGTCTTAAGCAGACAACACAAAAACATTTAAAGACTGTCTCCTTTGTTCCATCTCTCCCACTTATGTGACATAATAGTGCTGTCAGCATTAAAACACTGAGGCATCTTTTAGAGGAGCATCTAAAAAATTATAATACTGTGGAAAAGTTCATTGTAAGCACCAGAACCAGACTGAGAGATTACAGGCTTCAGAAACCTTTGCAGGTGTTTTGAGTTAATTAGCTGTTTAGAGAGGTCTCCAGTTCACATTTCTGTATAATTTATAATAGAGAAATGTATTTTTTATTCTATGTTTATATATTTAAACTGTAATCAAGATGAAAACAAAAAGGGTTTGAAATGCTTCACTTTGTGTAATGAATCTAGAATAGATCAGATTCACTTTTTGAATAGAATTGCCTTAGAAAATTTACTTCACAACAATATTCTATTTATTAAAGACTCATCTGTATTTTTTTATCTTTATATTTTTCATCACCTGAAGCATTTGCCTCCTAGAGTCACTCTGTGGATCAGATGTCCCACCTGGTGCCAGAGAGCTGCACAGACCTGGAAGCCTTGTTATTGTCGTGGAAGTCTGTATCTGTTGGCGTGGACTGACGTGGAAAGGCGTTCTCTCTTACTGTTACTTTGAGTTGTAAATATTGTCCATATTTGTGTTATAGGTCCATTTAAAAAAGATATGGTTTATGCTTCACATTGTAATAAATCCTATATATATTAGCACTCCCTGTCTTTACTACTTACTGAAAAGCTAATGTTAAACCACAGAAAAAACATGAAACATTAAAACTGAACTCTTGCTAAAGAACATCAGTCTAGTATAAGTTAAAAAGTGAAAATACTCCCGAACGTTTCACATGAAATTTTGAAAAGTAATTATGCAGTGTACTTCTGTGTGTGCAGGAGTATTTTTACTTTCTACCTTATACTTTAAGATAAATAAGGAGCCATACACCCAGTACCCATATACTGTATAACAGAGCCTGAAGTTTCAGAAGAGCGCCTTGTTTGCTGCTCTGATATAAGTCTAGTTTAAACACAGAATAATGTGGACGCATCCAGACCATCCTGTGGGTAAGTGCTGAAACAAAGAATGATCTGCACTTCATTTTTTACTTTCTACTAACATGTAAATGTAAATGTTAGCCTATAAATAACATCTTAATATTTCCATTTACAGCCATTAACTATAATATATTAAGTTTAGATCACACTGTTTAAAATTAAAATATGAAACTGATAATGAATGATTTTTTTTTATGTATAATTCGTTTTATACACATTATAAAGTATTCCAAATACAAAAGCAATAGTTTGATAAATAAATAAACTCTTGTCTTGCATTTATGAAAACAACAATATTAAAAGGTTACAAATGTAAAAGAAGTTTTATATGACTTAAAATGTGTTGAGAGTTATTATAATGATAGAGTCTGTTGATAAGAACCCAGTGTCATAAATTCACGTCAGTAGTGTTCAGGTGTTGTGAGTAAAAAGAAAAGCAGGAGCTGAAGAGCTGGAAGCTGGAGCTGTTCTCTCCTGAAGAGCTGGACACAGCTAATCGCATCTGGAGGGTTCTGCACTCAGCTCCTCTGGCACCTGTAAAGACAACAATGGGTAGACAGTTAAGCAAATTTCAATCCACCAAACAAACTCAGAGGCGGCTCTCACACACCTAATTTCTGGCCTTAACTAAACCATCGCCCTAGTTACAGCCCAGCTACCTGTCTGCAGTCAGAACGCGCATTAACGTTATATGCTGACAAAAAGGTGGATGAAAATCTCTGCAGGTAACAGTTAGCCTACAACAGCTGTTCTGCCGAATTATGCATCCACCTCTTAAGCTCCTTATCAGAAACGTCGCTGATCAAACGCAGTTTTCACCTCAGATTGTTTGCTGAATCTCAATGAATGCTACATCTGAGTGTAATAACTTATTGATGACATTACACTGCCTTTAATATGTACTCTGAATCAATCCAGAATAGTATAACGTTATAGTTATTAAACAGTAACGTTACGCTCGGAGGTGCACGGCTCCCCTCGGGAGAGACAGCTAGCTCACATAGTGGCATCGGTGCTCGGTGTGACAGTTTCAGGCAGCCGCTCCCCCCTCGGCTCTCTGACTTTAAACCCTTCGTGTCCATCGGGGTCAGGAACAGCCACTTCTAATAGTACCTGGCTAGTATCTGACAGTGATTCCGTTACAGGACGTGGCTAAATCTCACATCGCCCGTTAGTAAAAGTTACCGTTAGCATAATATCAGCTAACTGAGCGCTGAGCCTTTCAACGTTACTTACAACTTCACACAGATGCCTTTTTTCCCAAAGCATTATCACCCTAATGTCTAGTAACACTAAGGTTAATCTAATAACGTTACATTTTGGCTTCTCTCTTTGCTGACTTGTCTTTGACTCATTAAAAGCTGTGGTTAAAACACACCAACTTACTTACTTCGTATATGGCTAATTAGCGTGACGAGCTAACGTTAAACTAACCGGCTGTATGCAGATACCTGTTAAATGTTAACACATAAATAAAATACAGGAATTTCACTCACCAAGTAGAACACGGATTTCCTGGAGGTTCTCTCTCCAATGAACTGCACAGCCTGCCATTAATCATCCGGTATCTGCATGTAGAAATGTCCAAAAGCCTCCGACAGGCTGAGCCTCAGAGCTCCGTGTAGCTGAGTGAGGCTAACAGACGGCGGACACATTGCTACGAGTGGCAGAGGGTAATGGTGCCTGTCAATCAAAGAGGACACGCCCCTAATAATGCAGAACTTTAAGGCTTAATATAATTTAAGCAGGTGAGTTATAAAAAAATTCACCCCCCTCACAGTTGTCACGAAGGGCAAAATTAGCGATATGCACTAAAACCATTTTTTGAACCAGGCTGTAAACATGTTTTATTCTGCTGTAAAGTTGGGCTTTTTAACATGGGGGTCAATGGAGATTGACTCCCTTCTGCAGCCAGCCTCAAGTGGCCACTCGATGAATTGCAGTTTCAGACACTTCCGTATTGGCGTCAGGCGGGAGACCGGAAGTTTGCCGCTTGGAGGCAACCTACACAGTATACACATAGAGGTACAGACAATAAAGGTAATGGTGCTATAGACTGAATGAAAAATGGTACAGATATTTGTAGTAATGTTTAGTGATATTAATTATAACAGTAACTAGAACTGCGAGCAGTTGTAAACGGGGTCCAAGCCACCTGTCGCCAGTCGCCCCCTTCGCCCCGCGGAGGGCGCTCGAGTCGTCCCGGGCGCCCCGCCGAGGTCCCGCGTAAGGTCCCCGAGTGAGGTCCCGACGGGCCCCTCCGAATCGAGGCGAAACGCTGCGTGTTTGAAAATGGCATTGAAATGAATGGGCTTAGCCACAGCGTTTGAGCTTCGATTACGGCGCCGCCTTTTGGCCGAATTGCACCAAATTTTTGTGGTGTCATCAGGGGCCCATGGGTAACAATTGACCCAAATTTGGTGTCAATCGGATTTGTGGTTATGGAGATATAAATTGCATGTAAGTCAATGGGATTTTTGAAAACATTTTTAATTTGCAATAACAGCGCCACCTATGGGCACATTAGGTTCCCCTTTGGTGCCTGGCATCAGGGGACCATGCTGAACAATTTGGCACTGGTTTCATGTCAATGTGACTTTGGTTATAGAGGAACTAATTTTCTGGATTAAAGAGCGCCACCTAGGGGCGAGTTGCACCAAATTTTGCACAGGCCCTCAGGGGCCCATCCCAACTTAGTGGTCCAAGTTTGGTGTCGATCGGCCATTTTAAACCGAAGTTATGACCTCACTTCCCCTTATTAGCGTTTTTGCGAAACGTTTGTTAGCGTATAATTGCGACATTTTTTGTGATGTCAAAATTCCCTCTACAAACTTTGTAGAGCTCGGTCCAGAGATTATCCGTGCCAAGTTTCAGTGGCGATCGGACTTTCGGCTTCGGAGGAGTTGATTAAAATAGGTTTTTCAGTTTTCGCGATGTAGCTCGAAAAAGTCTAGGCGGAAATGGGCGTGGCCTATACCAGGAGATTCAGCTCGATCCCCGAACACGTGGATATAAGGTTTTGATATACGCCCTCATAGGCGGGAGATCCAAGCCAAAACGCGTTGACCTTGCTTATAGCGCCCCTAGCAGTAGAAGTGTGCGGATTTTTTTGCCTGAGGTACGTGCAGTGAATGTGACCTACCCTGTGAGTTTCAGCGTCCCTAGCATTTCACCGTCTAGGCTGCAGTAGTGGAATTAGCGGCGGAAGAATAATAATAAAAATCCAAGCGAATACAATAGGGTTCCCAGCCACTTCGTGGTATGGGAACCGCGTTGCCTTGCAAACGCGGTTCCCAGCCCACTTCGGGCTTGGACCCCTAATAATAGCAATAGGACTAGTAATAGCAGTTGCAACTGCAGCAGAGGGCGTCGAGCAGGAACACGGGGGCAGCAGGAGACTCCCAACAACAGGTCCAGACTCCACAGCTCCAGAGCCAGCAACACCCGCAGGAAGTGAGGGGGGAGGGGAGGACAGGAGGGGGAAGCACACGACCACGGGAGAGGGAGAAAAAATCGAGTTAGTAACATGCATTAATGGGATGAGGTTGCACTCAGAGAGAAAGAGAGAAGAGGAGAGAGGAGCTCAGTGCATCATGGGAAATCCCCCGGCAGTCTAGCCTATAGCAGCATAACTAAGGGATGGTTCAGGACTCACCCGAGCCAGCCCTAACTATAAGCTTTATCAAAAGGAAAGTCTTAAGCCTACTCTTAAATGTAGAGACGGTGTCTGCCTCCCGAACCCAAACTGGAACCTGGTTCCACAGGAGAGGAGCCTGATAACTGAACGCTCTGGCTCCCATTCTACTTTTGGAGACTCTAGGAACCACAAGTAATCCTGCATTCTGGGAGCGCAGTGCTCTGGTGGGGTAGTAAGGTACTATGAGCTCTTTAAGATAAGATGGTGCCTGACCATTAAGTGCTTTGTATGTGAGAAGAAGGATTTTAAAATCAATTCTGGATTTTACAGGAAGCCAATGCAGAGAAGCTAAGACAGGAGAGATATGATCTCTTTACTGGTTCCCTGTCAGAACACGTGCTGCAGCATTCTGGATCAGCTGAAGAGTCTTAATGGACTTTTCGAAGAGCCTGATAATAGGGAATTGCAGTAATCCAGTCTAGAAGTAACAAATGCATGGACTAGTTTTTCTGCATCATTTTTAGACAGGATGTTCCTGATTTTTGCAATATTACGTAGGTGAAAAAAGCGGTCCTTGAAATTTGCTTAATGTGAGAATTAAACGACATGTCCTGATCAAAGATAACTCCAAGATTTCTCACAGTGGTGCTGGAGGCCAGGCGATGCCATCCAGGGAAACTATATCTTTAGATAATGCGTCACTGAAGGTGCCTAGGGCCTAGAACAACAACTTCCGCTTTATCTGAGTTTAACATTAGAAAATTGCAGGTCATCCAGGTTTTAACATCCTGAAGACACATTTGAAGCTTAGCTAACTGATGGGTTTCATCTGGCTTGATCGATAGATATAACTGAGTATCATCTGCATAACAATGAAAGTTTATGGAGTGTTTCCTGATAATATTGCCTAAGGGAAGCATATATAAAGTGAAGAGGATTGGTCCGAGCACAGATCCTTGTGGAACTCCATGACTAACTTTGGTATGCATGGAGGACTCATCGTTAACATGTACAAACTGAAATCGATCTGATAAATAGGACTTAAACCAGCTTAGAGCGGTTCCTTTGATGCCAATGAAATGTTCCAGTCTCTGTAATAGGATCTGATGGTCAATGGTATCAAATGCAGCACTAAGATCTAATAAAACCAATACAGAGACAAGTCCTTTGTCTGATGCAGTCAGGAGATCACTAGTAATTTTCACCAGTGCTGTCTCTGTGCTATGATGGGCTCGAAATCCTGACTGAAAATCCTCAAATAAACTATTGCTATGTAGAAAGTCACACAGCTGTTTGGCGACTGCTTTCTCCAGGACCTTAGAGATAAATGGAAGGTTAGATATAGGTCTATAGTTGGCTAAAACATCTGGATCCAGGTTGGGCTTTTTCAGAAGAGGTTTAATTACAGCTACTTTAAAGTACTGTGGCACGTAGCCTGTTGATAAAGACAAATTGATCACATCCAGCAGAGAAGTGCCAACCAAGGGCAAAACTTCTTTTAGCAGCCTAGTCGGGATGGGGTCTAAGAGGCAGGTAGATGGTTTAGATGAAGAAACCATTGAAGTTAGTTGATAAAGATTGAGGGAAGCAAAGCAGTCTAAACATATAATTGGTTCTACAGCTGTTCCCAAAGTTCCTGAGTATAGACTTAAGTCGGTGCCAGTTGAGGGCAGGTCTTGGTGGATTTTGTTTCTAATAGCTAGGATTTTATCATTAAAGAAGCTCATGAAGTCATAACTACTGAGAGCTATGGGAATACTTTGCTCAATAGAGCTGTGACTTTCTGTCAGCCTGGCTACAGTGCTGAAAAGAAACCTGGGGTTGTTCCTATTTTCCTCTATTAATGACGAGTAGTACGCTGCTTTGGTATTACGGAGGGCCTTCCTATAAGTTTTAAGACTATCTTGCCAAATTAAACGAGAATTTTCCAGTTTGGTGTAACGCCAATTCCTCTCGAGTTTCTGTGATATTTTCTTTAATTTGCGAAGTTTCAGTATTATACCATGGAGCTAACCGTCTTTGTTTTAGTATTTTCTTTTGTAGAGGGGCTACAGAGTCGAGTGTTGTTCGCAGCGAGCCTGCAGCACTATCAACAAGATGATCGACTTGGGAGGGACTGAAATTCGCGTAAGAGTCCTCTGTTAATTTGATACCTGATAGTGAACTTAGAGCCGATGGGATCGCATCCTTAAATTTAGCTATAGCACTATCAGACAGACGTCTTGTATAGAAATTTTTGCCCAATGGAGGGTAGTTCAGCAGTACAAGCTCAAAAGTTATCAAACAGTGGTCAGATAAAGAGGGATTCTGTGGGAACACTATTAATTGTTCAATTTCGATACCATATACCAGAACAAGGTCGAGGGTGTGATTAAAACAGTGAGTCGGTTCATGAACACTCTGAGAGAAGCCAATTGAATCTAATAGAGATAAACGCAGTACTAAAGCTGTCATTCTCTACATCCACATGAATATTAAAATCCCTACAATAATAACTTTGTCCGTTTTAAGGACTAAAGTTGACAAAAACTCTGCAAATTCAGATAAGAATTCAGAGTACGACCCAGGTGCTTCGGTACACTACAACAAATAGAATTGGTTGCAGTGATTTCCAGCTTGGGTGTGAAAGACTCAGGACAAGGCTTTCAAATGAGTTATAATTTAGTTTAGGTTTAGAGCTGATTACTAGGCTAGAGTCAAAGATAGCCGCTAACTCCACCTCCTCGGCCTGTGCTTCGAGGAATGTGAGTATTAATATGACTGGGAGGGGTGGATTCATTTAGGCTTACATATTCTCCATCACCCAGCCAGGTTTCAGTAAGACAGAATAAATCAATTTCATAATCTGATATTAATTCATTTACTAGTACACCTTTAGAAGAGAGAGATCTGATGTCCACATTTTACTCTCCTATTCGTTTGCACTATTGCTCCTGTGGTTTTAATTTTTATGAGGTTTTTATGCACAGCTCCCCTTCTGTTTACCTTTGATTTAAATAATTTCAATGGTCGGGGGACAGACAACCGTCACTATAGGGTTTTCACTAAGTAACTCCTGGAACGGAGGAGCAGAGAAGTGTGTTAAACTGCGACTCTGCGTAGGGTTTTGGGTGGGTAACTGCTGAATTAGAAAGGCAGAGAAGTGTGTTAGACTGCGACTCTGCCTCCTGGTCTCAACTCTGGGTTGTCATGGATTTGGTCCGCTAATAAAGTTGGCCAGATTTCTAGAAATGAGAGCTGCTCCTTCCCAAGAGGGATGGTTGCCGTCTCTCCGAATCAGACCAGGTCTTCCCAGAAAGTCTGCCAATGATCTACAAAGCCCACATCGTTGGCTGGACACCACCTCGATAACCAGCGGCGGAATGGCGACATGCGGCTATACATGTCATCACTGGTCAGATTGGGCAGGGTCCAGAGAAAACTACGGTGTCCGACATTGTTTTTGCGTATGAACACACCGACTCAACATTAATCTTAGTGACCTCCGATTGGCGCAACCGGGAGTCATTACCGCCGACGTGAATAACAATCTTACTGTATTTACGTTTATCCTTAGCCAGCAGTTTCAAATAGGACTCGATGTCGCCCGCTCTGGCCCCTGGGATGCATTTGACTATGGTCGCTGGTTTCGCTAACTTCACGTTTCGCAAAATGGAGCTGCCAATTATCAGAGTTGGTTTCTCAGCGGGTGTGTCGCTGAGTGGGGAAAATATATTAGAAACGGGAAGCGAATGGTGATGTCCTGAGGGCTTTGAATGCTTACGACTATTTCTTCCTCGGACAGTCACCCAGCCACCCTTTCCTGGCTGCTCAGGAAATGCCGGGAACGGCTACCAGAGGCTAACTCAGGTCGGTCCGCGACCGACTACCGGGGACTGGCTAGCTACAGTAGGCTGAGCTACCAAGGTGCGGAGCCGGACTTCTAACTCACTGAGCCTCGCCTCCATGTCTAAAAATAAACTACACTTGTTACACGTACCATTACCGCTAAAGGAGGCAGAGGAGTAACTGAACATCTGACACACCGAGCAGGAGAAAGCAGGAGAGAGAGATGGAGAAGGAGAAGCCATCGTTAGCTGCTATGCTAAAGTCGCTAACGGCTAAGCTAAAGTACGGTAGCGTTGGCTACCAAAACTTTTGAAAACAACTATGAGATCGAACAGCAGTCACTAAAGATGGAAAGAACTGTGAGTGCTTAGGTAAACTTACTGTAAGAATAAGTGTTTAGCGGACAATTGGCCGCTGTAATGATAATCTAACAATTTTATCTGGTATTTAGCGAGAGCAGCAAACAGGCTACCAACACACAAGCACCGGAAACGGAAATGAGTCAACACGCTTACCGCAGTACGTCAGCACGTCCAATCCATTAGCAACTGCTCTCTCTGTGTTTCTCCAGCTTTACTAATGCTCACTTTGTTCTTACTCGACATCATCTGAACCTGTTTGGTCTGATGGGCTTCAGCACATAAAACTTTATTGTTGTTTTATATCCTTATGTGGAATCTGTGTTTTGCTGTGAGCCGTTTGTCTTACGGTGTTAGTGGACTGCATGTCATTAGCTGCTGTGTTGTCACTGTAGTACGAGAGAGGCTCGGGAGTGCGCACAGGGCTGAATCCGACCCGGAGACCACATTAAAAGCAGAATAGTGGCTGATGCAAGCAAGAGAGAAAACAGGCTCATGCAGTGGTGTAGTCTAGTTTTTTCTAGTGAGTATACTGTAAAGATTTTGAGCATTAAACATTTAATTTCCTGCATTCTGGAGACATTTTCTGCACCAATGTTTTGGTGTAAATGTCTAATGTTTAGTGTTAATCACCATCTAACTCAGCTACATTTAGATGTTATATGAATCTGAGTTTATCATCTGGCAATTTTTAATGCACATTTCACAGTGCAAGTTGAAACTGTTATTAACAATAATGGAAAGCTGAGGCTTTTCAGTAGCAGTAATAACAATGAACACAGGCCTGTGTGCAGTTCTATCACCAAAACTCATTCATTACAGAATATTAGGACTGAGGACACCAAAAGGGGTCCACATCCTCTCAAGCTCACTTATCTTCCAAAGGTTATGTACTTTATCAGCTTAAATGCATGAGCCAGCATCCAGGAACTGCTACTGTACACACACACACACACACACACACACAGTAACCCGCAATCACTGATCCATTAACGTTAGTTAACTATTTCTAGATTCAAACCAATAGACCAACAATGCTGTTACAGTTCCGTTACTGATAGCGTTAATGATAACAGGCCTATAAGCTATTTTCACTCACCAGGTAACATTACGATAACATCAGCATCATCTGGCTCGTTTTCTGTGTTTCAGTAACTTTAACGTTCCTGTCATGGTGTCACCCGGAGCGGCAGCAGCTTCTGCAGGCTTACGAAAACACTAAAAGAGTTTAGTTTGCGTTTGCTCGTGTTTCACATCTCCTTCAGTGATTCACATTAGTTAATTTCAAACTTGCGCCGAGTGACCGCCACACAGCTGTTTGGTAGCTGACGTCAGATCCCGGTCACAGGCCACGGAAGCGCAAACATCAGTTCAGAGCTTCACAACACAAACGGGGTGAATTTATGAATGAACGTGTGGAAGTTCTGCACAAAACGATGTTGTTACGTATCATCTCGCTAATTTATGTGGGTATACGCAAATCTTTGACTATTCCTAGTGGGTATACGGCGTATACCTGCGTATCACGTAGACTACACCACTGGGCTCATGCCTCATTTCCAAGAGAATTTTGAGATCACTGAAATTAAAGCAATGAAAATTTTATTAATTTCTTTGAAAAACTTACATATTGTCCCTTTAATGATTTGCTGATATTGGCTGATTCACACATCAACGCAGGGACGGACTGGGACTAAAAAAACGGCCCTGGACTTTGACTAGGCCTAGCCCAAAGCAATCGGCGCGTGGAAACAACAACAATAACGCCTGCCACCTGGCATGAGTGTCACAAGACTTTAATTGTGGCTCATGATATTATACCATCCAAATTAAAGCAGTAGCACTGATGTTGACTAGATTTTGTGTTAAAAGAATATTATTCTATAGATTAACTTGAATATTCACATATAAATGGAGGTCTCAACACACTGCAGTCCCTCTGGCTGAACCAGTATCTAAAACACACAACACATAGTAATGTATGAGTTATATGATAAATCACAAAGTAAAGAGGTTTTAATAATCTTAATTAATTTATGCAGCAATTAATCTTACTGCACAAATAATAATACCACATCTAAATGAAAATACACCATTACCACCAAATGTAACTTCTGTATTCAAAATCTTCAAAGTTTGTAGGCTAAGCATTAACTATAACGTTACCAACATTTTTAAAAGTAAAAGCACAACATATTTCTTAATATTAGCTACTGCATGTGGCATTTTACAGCTAAAATGTTCAAGTGTAGCTGCTTTAACTACTGTAATCATTAAAAATGTAGCAAGCTGAATATCACTTCCTAACATCATCCCTAGCAGGTAACTCTCCTTCTCCTGTCATGTTCCAAACTTACTTGCCCTGTTTCTGCCTGTGGAACCAGCTCATCTTTCTGTCCCTCATCATCACTGGTGGCATGTTGCTGCATAGCTGTCTGGCTCACTTCTTCACTGCTGGGTCTGCTGCTAATATTTAACTGCGAGGTGCTGCTGCTGGCTGTGCTGCTAAATGTTTCAGTTAGTTTGCGACATTTAGCGGCTTCAGTATCTAAATTCCGCAGTTTTTTTCTCTCGCCTTCTCAGCCCCACCCTTTTCTTTCCGTTTTTTACCCGCGGCCGCGTTATGCATAGGCTATTGTTTGTTTGTTTCTATGCTTTTATCTAACGTCTTTGCTGTTGGTTTCTTCCTCCACTTCCACTTCTTCTTCTCCTTACTTGGTGGCCACGGCCAGAGCAGCTGGCATCCAACTTAAAGGTGCATTGCTGCCACCCACAGTACTGGAGTGTGAAACAGATTAGTGGGGGAAAAACAGGTGATGTCTGCGTGAGTGGCGGGTGGTGGGTGGTGGGTGGTGGGCCGGGCCCGCCGGCCGTCCTGGAGGACCGGCCGTTCTGTGATTCTCCAGATCCCACAGATGGCCAGTCCGCCCCTGCATCAACGTGAAAAAGGAGAGTACTGGCACTTTTCAATTTCAAGCACTGATATCATAGTGTCACTGTCCTGATGAGCTCAGAAAAACAGCCCTTTTTTGTTTTTGTGAAATGTTAAAACTGAGTTTACAAAGTGTTTTGACAGACACAGCAAAAGCCAGAAGGTAATATGACAACAGATGCCAAACACAGCAAGATAAGATTAAGGTAAAGTTGAAACATTAAGATAAGAAACACTATGAAAACAAAACAAAAATAAGTCATATAACAATAAATAAATACACACGATAAAAGCACTATAACAAATAAAAAAGAGACAACATCTCATGAAAGCCGTGTCTTTCATCACATTAGAAAAGGTTGATGGAAACAGCATTAATTTAATTTCGCCAAAAAAATGTTATGGTTGCTTGAGGTGTTTTGCCTTTGTCAAAAAAGAGTTAATGCGCTAAGTGGCAGATGGAAACACTTTTGCTGAATAATTTCTGATGTAGCAAACTTGTACCTCACATCTGATCAGCTGTTTCCGCTGTTGGCATCTATATTCCCATAACACACGGAGATCTCTCTCCATTTTTCTAAGATCAATGGCCATCAGGTCCATACCACTGGTTTTCTGGTTTGGAACCTATACGTCTTGTTTATTACAGCCATGTGTAATGTTAACTACCGATGTAACTATGCTTGCCGTAGCCTGATTTATTCGCTCCAAACCAGCTGATGGAAACTCACCTATTTAGCGTTTACTATTTTTTTTCTTTTTTGCGATATTTCAAAAGTCTGCTTGAAATTCGCATGACAGTTAGATGTTTACATGGTTTAAAAGAAAGAGTTTTAAGAAGGGATTAAAAGTCGGTTCAGCAACTCTTATGTTATCGGGAAGCTTTTTCCAAAGCCAGAGGGCCCCAATGGAAAAAGCAAGGTCACCTTTAGATTTAAGATTTGGAATGGCCAGAAGTTTACCACCAGAGTAGCTGCTACATTCTGAACTAGTTGGTGGCGAGAGAGTGACATTTGGTTAATGCCAGACAGGAGGGAGTTACAGTAGTTGAGTCTGGAAAAGATAAATTTGTGAATTGCTTTTTCCAGGTCAGAGTGTGAAATAATTGTTTTAATTCTAAGGAGATTGTACAACTTATTTGATTTTTGGTTCAAAGCTTAAATCTAAATAAAATAATT
>JALXJV020000012.1:33830466-33999363 GCA_024633595.2 Lepomis macrochirus
GTTATGTTCCATGTCACATGACATTTCAATAAAACATCAAATGTTTCATTGATTACAAGTGTACTAAGGAGTGTGGTTACACTACTTTCTATAATTTCCGGTTTTCTGTATTCCACAGAGCTTGAGTGAAGGAAAAAGAATTCAATACTTTGCAGGCATATGTAACAATCCTGGGAGGTGACCTGGAAATTCTCCAGGGAAAGAAACAAGACAAAACTGTGAAGAACCACCCGCTGGTTTTCTTCAGGCAGTTCTCTGTTGAACTGGTGCAAAAAGTCTCATTGTGGTCTTTAAGCCAATCATCAGGTCGGCTGCTTAGAAGCACAAGCAAACACAAGGACTCCTGGAGAATGCGGGCATCGATCCCGCTACCTCTCGCATGCTAAGCGAGCGCTCTACCATTTGAGCTAATTCCCCTGTGCGAGGAGCAGGCACCTAAATCGTCCCTCTACCTCCCCTCCATGCCACGCCGTTCCGAAACTACACAAAACAAACTGTAAGTGGCCTGATTTCGACTTTCACTGCAAAAGCAAGCCAGCAACAGACGAGGTGGCCGAGTGGTTAAGGCGATGGACTGCTAATCCATTGTGCTCTGCACGCGTGGGTTCGAATCCCATCCTCGTCGCAGCATAGTTTACTTTAGTCTGCCATGTCACAAATATACCCGGCTCCTTTGGAACAAGGAGGCAAGTTTGTCCACAGAAACGTTCTCGCCGGTACACTGCCTCATGCACTGAGTACAAGCTCAAGTCTTCACACGTTCCGTTGAACAAAACGCCTGTACTGCAGATAGACTCCGCTATCTCTCGCAAGCTCCTCTGATCACCAACAGAAGAACCCCAAACTCTCCTGAAGAAAGCGGGCTACCTCAAGCATGCTGAGAAAACGCTCTGCTATTTGAGCTAATTACCCTCTGCAAGGAGCAAGCCCCTATCTCGTGGGCTCGCCCTCCCTCCCTCCAAGCCTTGCCGTTGCATCGGACATTCCAGGCCTATGTAAAAGAAACGTAAGCTTACCTGGCTCGGACTTTTGCTGTAAAAGCCGCGCGATCGACGGAAGAGGTGGCCGCCTGAAGGACTCCCTGCTAAAAGCAAGAGAGCTCCCTTCTGCCCCTGTTGAACATGGAGTCATGGAGTTCCAGGAGCCACAAAATCGAAAGGGTGAGTAGGAGATTTTCGCCTGCGCCAGTGTCAGAACTGGCGTGCCACTATCCTCCTGAGTCGAACGGATGGCCTGGTTCTGTGGCCCATGCCTATACCGACAGGGTCTTCTGCCACCAGCCCCACGTCCTGCCTGCTCCTCTTATGAGCATAGTCAGCTATAAACATCACCTGCCTGGTCCTCCTATGAGCAGAGTCAAATACAATCATCACTTGGCTGGTCCTCGACGGAATACAGAAAACACGTATTGGACTGGCCAACGCAGAACGTTACTGGTGTTGCAACATATTAAGTTCTCAGATGTATTCGGTATTCCGCACAGCGGAGCACGACGGGAGTTGTCGTGGCCGAGTGGTTAAGGCGATGGACTAGAAATCCATTGGGGTCTCCCCGCGCAGGTTCGAATCCTGCCGACAACGAGGTCTCCTTTACACACCTCATTCATTTCTCTGACTATTACTGTGCCCTCCCCCTCCCCCCCACCCAAGCCTTGCCATCGCATCAGACATCCAAGGCATCTATAAGACACCCCGCAAAGGGACCTGGCTTTAACTGTAAAAGTCTGTTTTGTTATGTTCCATGTCACATGACATTTCAATAAAACATCAAATGTTTCATTGATTACAAGTGTACTAAGGAGTGTGGTTACACTACTTTCTATAATTTCCGGTTTTCTGTATTCCACAGAGCTTGAGTGAAGGAAAAGAATTCAATACTTTGCAGGCATATGTAACAATCCTGGGAGGTGACCTGGAAATTCTCCAGGAAAAGAAACAAGACAAAACTGTGAAGAACCACCCGCTGGTTGTCTTCAGGCAGTTCTCTGTTGAACTGGTGCAAAAAGTCTCATTGTGGTCTTTAAGCCAATCATCAGGTCGGCTGCTTAGAAGCACAAGCAAACACAAGGACTCCTGGAGAATGCGGGCATCGATCCCGCTACCTCTCGCATGCTAAGCGAAGCTCTACCATTTGAGCTAATTCCCTGTGCGAGGAGCAGGCACCTAAATCGTCCCCTCTACCTCCCTCCATGCCACGCCGTTCGAAACTACACAAAACAAACTGTAAGTGGCCTGATTTCGACTTTCACTGCAAAAGCAAGCCAGCAACAGACGAGGTGGCCGAGTGGTTAAGGCGATGGACTGCTAATCCATTGTGCTCTGCACGCGTGGGTTCGAATCCCATCCTCGTCGCAGCATAGTTTACTTTAGTCTGCCATGTCACAAATATACCCGGCTCCTTTGGAACAAGGAGGCAAGTTTGTCCACAGAAACGCTTCGCCGGGTACACTGCCTCATGCACTGAGTACAAGCTCAAGTCTTCACACGCTCCGTTGAACAAAACGCCTGTACTGCAGATAGACTCCGCTATCTCTCGCAAGCTCCTCTGATCACCAACAGAAGAACCCCAAACTCTCCTGAAGAAAGCGGGCTACCTCAAGCATGCTGAGAAAACGCTCTGCTATTTGAGCTAATTACCCTCTGCAAGGAGCAAGCCCCTATCTCGTGGGCTCGCCCTCCCCTTCCCCTCCAAGCCTTGCCGTTGCATCGGACATTCCAGGCCTATGTAAAAGAAACGTAAGCTGACCTGGCTCGGACTTTTGCTGTAAAGCCGCCAGATCGACGGAAGAGGTGGCCGTCTGAAGGACTCCCTGCTAAAAGCAAGAGAGCTCCCTTCTGCCCCTGTTGAACATGGAGTCATGGAGTTCCAGGAGCCACAAAATCGAAAGGGTGAGTAGGAGATTTTCGCCTGCGCCAGTGTCAGAACTGGCGTGCCACTATCCTCCTGAGTCGAACGGATGGCCTGGTTCTGTGGCCCATGCCTATACCGACAGGGTCTTCTGCCACCAGCCCCACGTCCTGCCTGCTCCTCTTATGAGCATAGTCAGCTATAAACATCACCTGCCTGGTCCTCCTATGAGCAGAGTCAAATACAATCATCACTTGGCTGGTCCTCGACGGAATACAGAAAACACGTATTGGACTGGCCAACGCAGAAGCGTTACTGGTGTTGCAACATATTAAGTTCTCAGATGTATTCGGTATTCCGCGACAGCGGGAGCACGACGGGAGTTGTCGTGGCCGAAGTGGTTAAGGCGATGGACTAGAAATCCATTGGGGTCTCCCACGCAGGTTCGAATCCTGCCGACAACGAGGTCTCCTTTACACACCTCATTCATTTCTCTGACTATTAATGTGCCCTCCCTCCCCTCCCCCACCCAAGCCTTGCCATCGCATCAGACATCCAAGGCATCTATAAGACACCCCGCAAAGGGACCTGGCTTTAACTGTAAAAGTCTGTTTTGTTATGTTCCATGTCACATGACATTTCAATAAAACATCAAATGTTTCATTGATTACAAGTGTACTAAGGAGTGTGGTTACACTACTTTCTATAATTTCCGGTTTTCTGTATTCCACAGAGCTTGAGTGAAGGAAAAGAATTCAATACTTTGCAGGCATATGTAACAATCCTGGGAGGTGACCTGGAAATTCTCCAGGGAAAGAAACAAGACAAAACTGTGAAGAACCACCCGCTGGTTTTCTTCAGGCAGTTCTCTGTTGAACTGGTGCAAAAAGTCTCATTGTGGTCTTTAAGCCAATCATCAGGTCGGCTGCTTAGAAGCACAAGCAAACACAAGGACTCCTGGAGAATGCGGGCATCGATCCCTCTACCTCTCGCATGCTAGCGAGCTCTACCATTTGAGCTAATTCCCCTGTGCGAGGAGCAGGCACCTAAATCGTCCCTCTACCTCCCTCCATGCCACGCCGTTCCGAAACTACACAAAACAAACTGTAAGTGGCCTGATTTCGACTTTCACTGCAAAAGCAAGCCAGCAACAGACGAGGTGGCCGAGTGGTTAAGGCGATGGACTGCTAATCCATTGTGCTCTGCACGCGTGGGTTCGAATCCCATCCTCGTCGCAGCATAGTTTACTTTAGTCTGCCATGTCACAAATATACCCGGCTCCTTTGGAACAAGGAGGCAAGTTTGTCCACAGAAACGTTCTCGTCGGTACACTGCCTCATGCACTGAGTACAAGCTCAAGTCTTCACACGCTCCGTTGAACAAAACGCCTGTACTGCAGATAGACTCCGCTATCTCTCGCAAGCTCCTCTGATCACCAACAGAAGAACCCCAAACTCTCCTGAAGAAAGCGGGCTACCTCAAGCATGCTGAGAAAACGCTCTGCTATTTGAGCTAATTACCCTCTGCAAGGAGCAAGCCCCTATCTCGTGGGCTCGCCCTCCCTCCCTCAAGCCTTGCCGCTGCATCGGACATTCCAGGCCTATGTAAAAGAAACGTAAAGCTGACCTGGCTCGGACTTTTGCTGTAAAAGCCGCGCATCGACGGAAGAGGTGGCCGTCTGAAGGACTCCCTGCTAAAAGCAAGAGAGCTCCCTTCTGCCCCTGTTGAACATGGAGTCATGGAGTTCCAGGAGCCACAAAATCGAAAGGGTGAGTAGGAGATTTTCGCCTGCGCCAGTGTCAGAACTGGCGTGCCACTATCCTCCTGAGTCGAACGGATGGCCTGGTTCTGTGGCCCATGCCTATACCGACAGGGTCTTCTGCCACCAGCCCCACGTCCTGCCTGCTCCTCTTATGAGCATAGTCAGCTATAAACATCACCTGCCTGGTCCTCCTATGAGCAGAGTCAAATACAATCATCACTTGGCTGGTCCTCGACGGAATACAGAAAACACGTATTGGACTGGCCAACGCAGAACGTTACTGGTGTTGCAACATATTAAGTTCTCAGATGTATTCGGTATTCCGCACAGCGGGAGCACGACGGGAGTTGTCGTGGCCGAGTGGTTAAGGCGATGGACTAGAAATCCATTGGGGTCTCCCCGCGCAGGTTCGAATCCTGCCGACAACGAGGTCTCCTTTACACACCTCATTCATTTCTCTGACTATTAATGTGCCCTCCCCCTCCCCCTCCCCCCCACCCAAGCCTTGCCATCGCATCAGACATCCAAGGCATCTATAAGACACCCCGCAAAGGGACCTGGCTTTAACTGTAAAAGTCTGTTTTGTTATGTTCCATGTCACATGACATTTCAATAAAACATCAAATGTTTCATTGATTACAAGTGTACTAAGGAGTGTGGTTACACTACTTTCTATAATTTCCCGGTTTTCTGTATTCCACAGAGCTTGAGTGAAGGAAAAAGAATTCAATACTTTGCAGGCATATGTAACAATCCTGGGAGGTGACCTGGAAATTCTCCAGGGAAAGAAACAAGACAAAACTGTGAAGAACCACCCGCTGGTTGTCTTCAGGCAGTTCTCTGTTGAACTGGTGCAAAAAGTCTCATTGTGGTCTTTAAGCCAATCATCAGGTCGGCTGCTTAGAAGCACAAGCAAACACAAGGACTCCTGGAGAATGCGGGCATCGATCCCGCTACCTCTCGCATGCTAAGCGAGCGCTCTACCATTTGAGCTAATTCCCCTGTGCGAGGAGCAGGCACCTAAATCGTCCCCTCTACCTCCCCTCCATGCCACGCCGTTCCGAAACTACACAAAACAAACTGTAAGTGGCCTGATTTCGACTTTCACTGCAAAAGCAAGCCAGCAACAGACGAGGTGGCCGAGTGGTTAAGGCGATGGACTGCTAATCCATTGTGCTCTGCACGCTGGGTTCGAATCCCATCCTCGTCGCAGCATAGTTTACTTTAGTCTGCCATGTCACAAATATACCCGGCTCCTTTGGAACAAGGAGGCAAGTTTGTCCACAGAAACGTTCTCGTCGGTACACTGCCTCATGCACTGAGTACAAGCTCAAGTCTTCACACGTTCCGTTGAACAAAACGCCTGTACTGCAGATAGACTCCGCTATCTCTCGCAAGCTCCTCTGATCACCAACAGAAGAACCCCAAACTCTCCTGAAGAAAGCGGGCTACCTCAAGCATGCTGAGAAAACGCTCTGCTATTTGAGCTAATTACCCTCTGCAAGGAGCAAGCCCCTATCTCGTGGGCTCGCCCTCCCCTTCCCCTCCAAGCCTTGCCGTTGCATCGGACATTCCAGGCCTATGTAAAAAAGAAACGTAAAGCGACCTGGCTCGGACTTTTGCTGTAAAAGCCGCGCATCGACGGAAGAGGTGGCCGTCTGAAGGACTCCCTGCTAAAAGCAAGAGAGCTCCCTTCTGCCCCTGTTGAACATGGAGTCATGGAGTTCCAGGAGCCACAAAATCGAAAGGGTGAGTAGGAGATTTTCAGCCTGCGCCAGTGTCAGAACTGGCGTGCCACTATCCTCCTGAGTCGAACGGATGGCCTGGTTCTGTGGCCCATGCCTATACCGACAGGGTCTTCTGCCACCAGCCCCACGTCCTGCCTGCTCCTCTTATGAGCATAGTCAGCTATAAACATCACCTGCCTGGTCCTCCTATGAGCAGAGTCAAATACAATCATCACTTGGCTGGTCCTCGACGGAATACAGAAAACACGTATTGGACTGGCCAACGCAGAACGTTACTGGTGTTGCAACATATTAAGTTCTCAGATGTATTCGGTATTCCGCACAGCGGGAGCACGACGGGAGTTGTCGTGGCCGAGTGGTTAAGGCGATGGACTAGAAATCCATTGGGGTCTCCCCGCGCAGGTTCGAATCCTGCCGACAACGAGGTCTCCTTTACACACCTCATTCATTTCTCTGACTATTACTGTGCCCTCCCCCTCCCCCCCACCCAAGCCTTGCCATCGCATCAGACATCCAAGGCATCTATAAGACACCCCGCAAAGGGACCTGGCTTTAACTGTAAAAGTCTGTTTTGTTATGTTCAATGTCACATGACATTTCAATAAAACATCAAATGTTTCATTGATTACAAGTGTACTAAGGAGTGTGGTTACACTACTTTCTATAATTTCCCGGTTTTCTGTATTCCACAGAGCTTGAGTGAAGGAAAAAGAATTCAATACTTTGCAGGCATATGTAACAATCCTGGGAGGTGACCTGGAAATTCTCCAGGGAAAGAAACAAGACAAAACTGTGAAGAACCACCCGCTGGTTGTCTTCAGGCAGTTCTCTGTTGAACTGGTGCAAAAAGTCTCATTGTGGTCTTTAAGCCAATCATCAGGTCGGCTGCTTAGAAGCACAAGCAAACACAAGGACTCCTGGAGAATGCGGGCATCGATCCCGCTACCTCTCGCATGCTAAGCGAGCGCTCTACCATTTGAGCTAATTCCCCTGTGCGAGGAGCAGGCACCTAAATCGTCCCCTCTACCTCCCCTCCATGCCACGCCGTTCCGAAACTACACAAAACAAACTGTAAGTGGCCTGATTTCGACTTTCACTGCAAAAGCAAGCCAGCAACAGACGAGGTGGCCGAGTGGTTAAGGCGATGGACTGCTAATCCATTGTGCTCTGCACGCGTGGGTTCGAATCCCATCCTCGTCGCAGCATAGTTTACTTTAGTCTGCCATGTCACAAATATACCCGGCTCCTTTGGAACAAGGAGGCAAGTTTGTCCACAGAAACGTTCTCGTCGGTACACTGCCTCATGCACTGAGTACAAGCTCAAGTCTTCACACGCTCCGCTGAACAAAACGCCTGTACTGCAGATAGACTCCGCTATCTCGCAAGCTCCTCTGATCACCAACAGAAGAACCCCAAACTCTCCTGAAGAAAGCGGGCTACCTCAAGCATGCTGAGAAAACGCTCTGCTATTTGAGCTAATTACCCTCTGCAAGGAGCAAGCCCCTATCTCGTGGGCTCGCCTCCCCTCCCTCCAAGCCTTGCCGTTGCATCGGACATTCCAGGCCTATGTAAAAGAAACGTAAGCTGACCTGGCTCGGACTTTTGCTGTAAAAGCCGCGCATCGACGGAAGAGGTGGCCGTCTGAAGGACTCCCTGCTAAAAGCAAGAGAGCTCCCTTCTGCCCCTGTTGAACATGGAGTCATGGAGTTCCAGGAGCCACAAAATCGAAAGGGTGAGTAGGAGATTTTCGCCTGCGCCAGTGTCAGAACTGGCGTGCCACTATCCTCCTGAGTCGAACGGATGGCCTGGTTCTGTGGCCCATGCCTATACCGACAGGGTCTTCTGCCACCAGCCCCACGTCCTGCCTGCTCCTCTTATGAGTATAGTCAGCTATAAACATCACCTGCCTGGTCCTCCTATGAGCAGAGTCAAATACAATCATCACTTGGCTGGTCCTCGACGGAATACAGAAAACACGTATTGGACTGGCCAACGCAGAACGTTACTGGTGTTGCAACATATTAAGTTCTCAGATGTATTCGGTATTCCGCGACAGCGGAGCACGACGGGAGTTGTCGTGGCCGAGTGGTTAAGGCGATGGACTAGAAATCCATTGGGGTCTCCCCGCGCAGGTTCGAATCCTGCCGACAACGAGGTCTCCTTTACACACCTCATTCATTTCTCTGACTATTAATGTGCCCTCCCCCTCCCCCTCCCCCCCACCCAAGCCTTGCCATCGCATCAGACATCCAAGGCATCTATAAGACACCCCGCAAAGGGACCTGGCTTTAACTGTAAAAGTCTGTTTTGTTATGTTCCATGTCACATGACATTTCAATAAAACATCAAATGTTTCATTGATTACAAGTGTACTAAGGAGTGTGGTTACACTACTTTCTATAATTTCCCAGTTTTCTGTATTCCACAGAGCTTGAGTGAAGGAAAAAGAATTCAATACTTTGCAGGCATATGTAACAATCCTGGGAGGTGACCTGGAAATTCTCCAGGGAAAGAAACAAGACAAAACTGTGAAGAACCACCCGCTGGTTTTCTTCAGGCAGTTCTCTGTTGAACTGGTGCAAAAAGTCTCATTGTGGTCTTTAAGCCAATCATCAGGTCGGCTGCTTAGAAGCACAAGCAAACACAAGGACTCCTGGAGAATGCGGGCATCGATCCCGCTACCTCTCGCATGCTAAGCGAGCGCTCTACCATTTGAGCTAATTCCCCTGTGCGAGGAGCAGGCACCTAAATCGTCCCTCTACCTCCCTCCATGCCACGCCGTTCCGAAACTACACAAAACAAACTGTAAGTGGCCTGATTTCGACTTTCACTGCAAAAGCAAGCCAGCAACAGACGAGGTGGCCGAGTGGTTAAGGCGATGGACTGCTAATCCATTGTGCTCTGCACGCGTGGGTTCGAATCCCATCCTCGTCGCAGCATAGTTTACTTTAGTCTGCCATGTCACAAATATACCCGGCTCCTTTGGAACAAGGAGGCAAGTTTGTCCACAGAAACGTTCTCGTCGGTACACTGCCTCATGCACTGAGTACAAGCTCAAGTCTTCACACGCTCCGTTGAACAAAACGCCTGTACTGCAGATAGACTCCGCTATCTCTCGCAAGCTCCTCTGATCACCAACAGAAGAACCCCAAACTCTCCTGAAGAAAGCGGGCTACCTCAAGCATGCTGAGAAAACGCTCTGCTATTTGAGCTAATTACCCTCTGCAAGGAGCAAGCCCCTATCTCGTGGGCTCGCCCTCCCCTCCCTCAAGCCTTGCCGTTGCATCGGACATTCCAGGCCTATGTAAAAGAAACGTAAAGCTGACCTGGCTCGGACTTTTGCTGTAAAGCCGCGCATCGACGGAAGAGGTGGCCGTCTGAAGGACTCCCTGCTAAAAGCAAGAGAGCTCCCTTCTGCCCCTGTTGAACATGGAGTCATGGAGTTCCAGGAGCCACAAAATCGAAAGGGTGAGTAGGAGATTTTCAGCCTGCGCCAGTGTCAGAACTGGCGTGCCACTATCCTCCTGAGTCGAACGGATGGCCTGGTTCTGTGGCCCATGCCTATACCGACAGGGTCTTCTGCCACCAGCCCCACGTCCTGCCTGCTCCTCTTATGAGTATAGTCAGCTATAAACATCACCTGCCTGGTCCTCCTATGAGCAGAGTCAAATACAATCATCACTTGGCTGGTCCTCGACGGAATACAGAAAACACGTATTGGACTGGCCAACGCAGAACGTTACTGGTGTTGCAACATATTAAGTTCTCAGATGTATTCGGTATTCCGCTGACAGCGGAGCACGACGGGAGTTGTCGTGGCCGAGTGGTTAAGGCGATGGACTAGAAATCCATTGGGGTCTCCCCGCGCAGGTTCGAATCCTGCCGACAACGAGGTCTCCTTTACACACCTCATTCATTTCTCTGACTATTAATGTGCCCTCCCTCTCCTCCCCACCCAAGCCTTGCCATCGCATCAGACATCCAAGGCATCTATAAGACACCCCGCAAAGGGACCTGGCTTTAACTGTAAAAGTCTGTTTTGTTATGTTCAATGTCACATGACATTTCAATAAAACATCAAATGTTTCATTGATTACAAGTGTACTAAGGAGTGTGGTTACACTACTTTCTATAATTTCCCAGTTTTCTGTATTCCACAGAGCTTGAGTGAAGGAAAAAGAATTCAATACTTTGCAGGCATATGTAACAATCCTGGGAGGTGACCTGGAAATTCTCCAGGAAAAGAAACAAGACAAAACTGTGAAGAACCACCCGCTGGTTGTCTTCAGGCAGTTCTCTGTTGAACTGGTGCAAAAAGTCTCATTGTGGTCTTTAAGCCAATCATCAGGTCGGCTGCTTAGAAGCACAAGCAAACACAAGGACTCCTGGAGAATGCGGGCATCGATCCCGCTACCTCGCGATGCTAAGCGAAGCTCTACCATTTGAGCTAATTCCCTGTGCGAGGAGCAGGCACCTAAATCGTCCCCTCTACCTCCCTCCATGCCACGCCGTTCGAAACTACACAAAACAAACTGTAAGTGGCCTGATTTCGACTTTCACTGCAAAAGCAAGCCAGCAACAGACGAGGTGGCCGAGTGGTTAAGGCGATGGACTGCTAATCCATTGTGCTCTGCACGCGTGGGTTCGAATCCCATCCTCGTCGCAGCATAGTTTACTTTAGTCTGCCATGTCACAAATATACCCGGCTCCTTTGGAACAAGGAGGCAAGTTTGTCCACAGAAACGTTCGCCGTCGGTACACTGCCTCATGCACTGAGTACAAGCTCAAGTCTTCACACGTTCCGTTGAACAAAACGCCTGTACTGCAGATAGACTCCGCTATCTCTCGCAAGCTCCTCTGATCACCAACAGAAGAACCCCAAACTCTCCTGAAGAAAGCGGGCTACCTCAAGCATGCTGAGAAAACGCTCTGCTATTTGAGCTAATTACCCTCTGCAAGGAGCAAGCCCCTATCTCGTGGGCTCGCCCTCCCCTTCCCCTCCAAGCCTTGCCGTTGCATCGGACATCTATGTAAAAAAGAAACGTAAAGCGACCTGGCTCGGACTTTTGCTGTAAAAGCCGCGATCGACGGAAGAGGTGGCCGCCTGAAGGACTCCCTGCTAAAAGCAAGAGAGCTCCCTTCTGCCCCTGTTGAACATGGAGTCATGGAGTTCCAGGAGCCACAAAATCGAAAGGGTGAGTAGGAGATTTTACGCCTGCGCCAGTGTCAGAACTGGCGTGCCACTATCCTCCTGAGTCGAACGGATGGCCTGGTTCTGTGGCCCATGCCTATACCGACAGGGTCTTCTGCCACCAGCCCCACGTCCTGCCTGCTCCTCTTATGAGCATAGTCAGCTATAAACATCACCTGCCTGGTCCTCCTATGAGCAGAGTCAAATACAATCATCACTTGGCTGGTCCTCGACGGAATACAGAAAACACGTATTGGACTGGCCAACGCAGAACGTTACTGGTGTTGCAACATATTAAGTTCTCAGATGTATTCGGTATTCCGCACAGCGGGAGCACGACGGGAGTTGTCGTGGCTGAGTGGTTAAGGCGATGGACTAGAAATCCATTGGGGTCTCCCCGCGCAGGTTCGAATCCTGCCGACAACGAGGTCTCCTTTACACACCTCATTCATTTCTCTGACTATTAATGTGCCCTCCCCCTCCCCCTCCCCCCCACCCAAGCCTTGCCATCGCATCAGACATCCAAGGCATCTATAAGACACCCCGCAAAGGGACCTGGCTTTAACTGTAAAAGTCTGTTTTGTTATGTTCCATGTCACATGACATTTCAATAAAACATCAAATGTTTCATTGATTACAAGTGTACTAAGGAGTGTGGTTACACTACTTTCTATAATTTCCGGTTTTCTGTATTCCACAGAGCTTGAGTGAAGGAAAAAGAATTCAATACTTTGCAGGCATATGTAACAATCCTGGGAGGTGACCTGGAAATTCTCCAGGGAAAGAAACAAGACAAAACTGTGAAGAACCACCCGCTGGTTGTCTTCAGGCAGTTCTCTGTTGAACTGGTGCAAAAAGTCTCATTGTGGTCTTTAAGCCAATCATCAGGTCGGCTGCTTAGAAGCACAAGCAAACACAAGGACTCCTGGAGAATGCGGGCATCGATCCCGCTACCTCTCGCATGCTAAGCGAGCGCTCTACCATTTGAGCTAATTCCCCTGTGCGAGGAGCAGGCACCTAAATCGTCCCTCTACCTCCCCTCCATGCCACGCCGTTCCGAAACTACACAAAACAAACTGTAAGTGGCCTGATTTCGACTTTCACTGCAAAAGCAAGCCAGCAACAGACGAGGTGGCCGAGTGGTTAAGGCGATGGACTGCTAATCCATTGTGCTCTGCACGCGTGGGTTCGAATCCCATCCTCGTCGCAGCATAGTTTACTTTAGTCTGCCATGTCACAAATATACCCGGCTCCTTTGGAACAAGGAGGCAAGTTTGTCCACAGAAACGTTCTCCGTCGGTACACTGCCTCATGCACTGAGTACAAGCTCAAGTCTTCACACGTTCCGTTGAACAAAACGCCTGTACTGCAGATAGACTCCGCTATCTCTCGCAAGCTCCTCTGATCACCAACAGAAGAACCCCAAACTCTCCTGAAGAAAGCGGGCTACCTCAAGCATGCTGAGAAAACGCTCTGCTATTTGAGCTAATTACCCTCTGCAAGGAGCAAGCCCCTATCTCGTGGGCTCGCCTCCCCTCCCTCCAAGCCTTGCCGTTGCATCGGACATTCCAGGCCTATGTAAAAGAAACGTAGCGACCTGGCTCGGACTTTTGCTGTAAAAGCCGCACGATCGACGGAAGAGGTGGCCGTCTGAAGGACTCCCTGCTAAAAGCAAGAGAGCTCCCTTCTGCCCCTGTTGAACATGGAGTCATGGAGTTCCAGGAGCCACAAAATCGAAAGGGTGAGTAGGAGATTTTCAGCCTGCGCCAGTGTCAGAACTGGCGTGCCACTATCCTCCTGAGTCGAACGGATGGCCTGGTTCTGTGGCCCATGCCTATACCGACAGGGTCTTCTGCCACCAGCCCCACGTCCTGCCTGCTCCTCTTATGAGCATAGTCAGCTATAAACATCACCTGCCTGGTCCTCCTATGAGCAGAGTCAAATACAATCATCACTTGGCTGGTCCTCGACGGAATACAGAAAACACGTATTGGACTGGCCAACGCAGAAGCGTTACTGGTGTTGCAACATATTAAGTTCTCAGATGTATTCGGTATTCCGCTGACAGCGGAGCACGACGGGAGTTGTCGTGGCCGAGTGGTTAAGGCGATGGACTAGAAATCCATTGGGGTCTCCCCGCGCAGGTTCGAATCCTGCCGACAACGAGGTCTCCTTTACACACCTCATTCATTTCTCTGACTATTAATGTGCCCTCCCCTTCCCCCTCCCCCCCACCCAAGCCTTGCCATCGCATCAGACATCCAAGGCATCTATAAGACACCCCGCAAAGGGACCTGGCTTTAACTGTAAAAGTCTGTTTTGTTATGTTCCATGTCACATGACATTTCAATAAAACATCAAATGTTTCATTGATTACAAGTGTACTAAGGAGTGTGGTTACACTACTTTCTATAATTTCCGGTTTTCTGTATTCCACAGAGCTTGAGTGAAGGAAAAAGAATTCAATACTTTGCAGGCATATGTAACAATCCTGGGAGGTGACCTGGAAATTCTCCAGGGAAAGAAACAAGACAAAACTGTGAAGAACCACCCGCTGGTTTTCTTCAGGCAGTTCTCTGTTGAACTGGTGCAAAAAGTCTCATTGTGGTCTTTAAGCCAATCATCAGGTCGGCTGCTTAGAAGCACAAGCAAACACAAGGACTCCTGGAGAATGCGGGCATCGATCCCTCTACCTCTCGCATGCTAAGCGAACGCTCTACCATTTGAGCTAATTCCCCTGTGCGAGGAGCAGGCACCTAAATCGTCCCCTCTACCTCCCCTCCATGCCACGCCGTTCCGAAACTACACAAAACAAACTGTAAGTGGCCTGATTTCGACTTTCACTGCAAAAGCAAGCCAGCAACAGACGAGGTGGCCGAGTGGTTAAGGCGATGGACTGCTAATCCATTGTGCTCTGCAGCGTGGGTTCGAATCCCATCCTCGTCGCAGCATAGTTTACTTTAGTCTGCCATGTCACAAATATACCCGGCTCCTTTGGAACAAGGAGGCAAGTTTGTCCACAGAAACGTTCTCGTCGGTACACTGCCTCATGCACTGAGTACAAGCTCAAGTCTTCACACGTTCCGTTGAACAAAACGCCTGTACTGCAGATAGACTCCGCTATCTCTCGCAAGCTCCTCTGATCACCAACAGAAGAACCCCAAACTCTCCTGAAGAAAGCGGGCTACCTCAAGCATGCTGAGAAAACGCTCTGCTATTTGAGCTAATTACCCTCTGCAAGGAGCAAGCCCCTATCTCGTGGGCTCGCCCTCCCCTTCCCCTCCAAGCCTTGCCGTTGCATCGGACATTCCAGGCCTATGTAAAAAAGAAACGTAAAGCGACCTGGCTCGGACTTTTGCTGTAAAAGCCGCGCATCGACGGAAGAGGTGGCCGTCTGAAGGACTCCCTGCTAAAAGCAAGAGAGCTCCCTTCTGCCCCTGTTGAACATGGAGTCATGGAGTTCCAGGAGCCACAAAATCGAAAGGGTGAGTAGGAGATTTTCGCCTGCGCCAGTGTCAGAACTGGCGTGCCACTATCCTCCTGAGTCGAACGGATGGCCTGGTTCTGTGGCCCATGCCTATACCGACAGGGTCTTCTGCCACCAGCCCCACGTCCTGCCTGCTCCTCTTATGAGCATAGTCAGCTATAAACATCACCTGCCTGGTCCTCCTATGAGCAGAGTCAAATACAATCATCACTTGGCTGGTCCTCGACGGAATACAGAAAACACGTATTGGACTGGCCAACGCAGAACGTTACTGGTGTTGCAACATATTAAGTTCTCAGATGTATTCGGTATTCCGCTGACAGCGGAGCACGACGGGAGTTGTCGTGGCTGAGTGGTTAAGGCGATGGACTAGAAATCCATTGGGGTCTCCCCGCGCAGGTTCGAATCCTGCCGACAACGAGGTCTCCTTTACACACCTCATTCATTTCTCTGACTATTAATGTGCCCTCCCCTCCCCCCCCACCCAAGCCTTGCCATCGCATCAGACATCCAAGGCATCTATAAGACACCCCGCAAAGGGACCTGGCTTTAACTGTAAAAGTCTGTTTTGTTATGTTCCATGTCACATGACATTTCAATAAAACAT
Source organism: Lepomis macrochirus (assembly GCA_024633595.2). Classification (NCBI taxonomy): domain Eukaryota; kingdom Metazoa; phylum Chordata; class Actinopteri; order Centrarchiformes; family Centrarchidae; genus Lepomis; species Lepomis macrochirus. The sequence continues at coordinate 33,846,109 of JALXJV020000012.1, forward strand.
CAAATGTTTCATTGATTACAAGTGTACTAAGGAGTGTGGTTACACTACTTTCTATAATTTCCCGGTTTTCTGTATTCCACAGAGCTTGAGTGAAGGAAAAAGAATTCAATACTTTGCAGGCATATGTAACAATCCTGGGAGGTGACCTGGAAATTCTCCAGGGAAAGAAACAAGACAAAACTGTGAAGAACCACCCGCTGGTTGTCTTCAGGCAGTTCTCTGTTGAACTGGTGCAAAAAGTCTCATTGTGGTCTTTAAGCCAATCATCAGGTCGGCTGCTTAGAAGCACAAGCAAACACAAGGACTCCTGGAGAATGCGGGCATCGATCCCTCTACCTCTCGCATGCTAAGCGAGCGCTCTACCATTTGAGCTAATTCCCTGTGCTAGGAGCAGGCACCTAAATCGTCCCTCTACCTCCCCTCCATGCCACGCCGTTCCGAAACTACACAAAACAAACTGTAAGTGGCCTGATTTCGACTTTCACTGCAAAAGCAAGCCAGCAACAGACGAGGTGGCCGAGTGGTTAAGGCGATGGACTGCTAATCCATTGTGCTCTGCACGCGTGGGTTCGAATCCCATCCTCGTCGCAGCATAGTTTACTTTAGTCTGCCATGTCACAAATATACCCGGCTCCTTTGGAACAAGGAGGCAAGTTTGTCCACAGAAACGTTCTCGTCGGTACACTGCCTCATGCACTGAGTACAAGCTCAAGTCTTCACACGTTCCGTTGAACAAAACGCCTGTACTGCAGATAGACTCCGCTATCTCTCGCAAGCTCCTCTGATCACCAACAGAAGAACCCCAAACTCTCCTGAAGAAAGCGGGCTACCTCAAGCATGCTGAGAAAACGCTCTGCTATTTGAGCTAATTACCCTCTGCAAGGAGCAAGCCCCTATCTCGTGGGCTCGCCCTCCCCTTCCCCTCCAAGCCTTGCCGTTGCATCGGACATTCCAGGCCTATGTAAAAAAGAAACGTAAAGCGACCTGGCTCGGACTTTTGCTGTAAAGCCGCGCGATCGACGGAAGAGGTGGCCGTCTGAAGGACTCCCTGCTAAAAGCAAGAGAGCTCCCTTCTGCCCCTGTTGAACATGGAGTCATGGAGTTCCAGGAGCCACAAAATCGAAAGGGTGAGTAGGAGATTTTCAGCCTGCGCCAGTGTCAGAACTGGCGTGCCACTATCCTCCTGAGTCGAACGGATGGCCTGGTTCTGTGGCCCATGCCTATACCGACAGGGTCTTCTGCCACCAGCCCCACGTCCTGCCTGCTCCTCTTATGAGCATAGTCAGCTATAAACATCACCTGCCTGGTCCTCCTATGAGCAGAGTCAAATACAATCATCACTTGGCTGGTCCTCGACGGAATACAGAAAACACGTATTGGACTGGCCAACGCAGAACGTTACTGGTGTTGCAACATATTAAGTTCTCAGATGTATTCGGTATTCCGCTGACAGCGGAGCACGACGGGAGTTGTCGGTGGCCGAGTGGTTAAGGCGATGGACTAGAAATCCATTGGGGTCTCCCCGCGCAGGTTCGAATCCTGCCGACAACGAGGTCTCCTTTACACACCTCATTCATTTCTCTGACTATTAATGTGCCCTCCCCCCTCCCCACCCAAGCCTTGCCATCGCATCAGACATCCAAGGCATCTATAAGACACCCCGCAAAGGGACCTGGCTTTAACTGTAAAAGTCTGTTTTGTTATGTTCAATGTCACATGACGTGCCCTCAACACCGTTAAAACTATTCAGTGTACAGATTATCCTTTGGTTTTCACAATACAGTAACTTCTTAGTAAATGTCCAAATAAAACACTTATCTAACATCAGCTTTTCTTTTTTTAGTTTTTACGGTCATATGCAAACTGTTGACCTATAATACTGTCTTAATATTTTCATTTATAGCTGTTAACTATCATATTTTATGTTATGTTTAGATCACACTATATTCAATTAACATAAAAGTGATGATGAATGTCATGGGCTACATTTCCATTCAGTTTAAACACTCCCTAAAACCTCGAGGACACAGGTGATTCACTTCCATGAAGTTTACTGGGAATGTTGTGAAACTGTAACACAGTACAATGAGATATTTATATTATTAAAGAAGCTAAACACATAGTATCAAGGTAAACAGCACAGTCTAGCTAACTTAGCTGTGTAGCTTATAACATGAAACACAATCAAGCTAGTAAAAACAAGCTGCAATAAAACTTAAAGCTAACTTAGCCTAGCATAAAACTAATTAGCGTCTTAGCCATCACAATATTCTTAGAAACTCAAAAAAACCTCATAATTAAATATTACACGATGAAAAATACATACAGATGTTGCCTTAGCAAAGAGGGAGAATAAAAAGCAATCAACTCAGAAGCTTAGGGGTGAGAGAGCTCACACATGACCATAGCTGATCACCACATGGCACGTCTTTTTTTGTTTCTGTTACGTCCTCACGTGGCTCAAGTCCAGAGGTGGAAAGAGGAGTGACAAATATAAATGAAAACCGGGTCTAAAGGAACAGGAAACAGATTATGTGCAAACAGATTTTAATTAACAAACATATCTTACAGTGGAACAGAAGAGACACAGACAAAGAACTAGACTACTTAAAGGCAGGGTAGGTAAGTTTGAGAAACTAGCTCAAACGGCCAGATTTTTAAAAGTATCCAACAGAGAAACTCCCACCCCCTCCCTTCTGAGCTCCTTCCAAAGCCACGCCCCCAAAACACGTGAACGCGCGTTACCAAGTGCTGGAGAACGAGCACAGTGTGACGAGCGGAGAGCAGCGATGCAGCGGTGCACGTCAGGGGTAAGAAAACATTTGACTTTATTGTTATGAAAATAAACAACTAACGCGGATGTTAGTTCTCACTATCGAGCTAGCATGTTTATATTGGATAGGTTTAAAAGTCTGACTTTGATTCAGTAATGAGCTGGTGAGCTAACTGTTAGCAACAGGTAGCTGTGCTAACAGCTGTGGTAACATTGGGCAAAGCCAAATACAGGCCGATGCACATTTTCCCGTTTCCATCAGTTACACTATACGAACATGAATTTCGTGTTAGACTCGTAACATATACGTTGTTTTGCATGTTAGAGCTTCCACTGTGACAGCGTTATTGTCTCTGATGAGGACTGCACTCCAGAGCCAAGCACAGACCGGGACAGGACCGGGACCGGCCCGGGGTCGAGTCGAAGCAGAGGAGGGAGGGCTGCCAGGGTCCGAGGAAGGAGAGGCGGGACGGGGAGGACGAGGTGCAAGCCGAGTAGTACATACCTGCGTCGAGCTTCACACTCCAACAACGGCATATGAACAGGTATATATATATTTTAATATCTGTTATCTCCCAGTGTGCTTGTCTCAAAGTTTCTCTGGTGTTTCCCCCTCAGCCCTTTGGGTGTCAAAAATAGTGTTGTGTAATCACGATTATTACTTTTTTATTATTGTTTACGGATTAGAACAACTACAGCTGGGCTCATGTGTCATGTACACTGACCTGTGTGTAATGTGGACTCAGAAGTCCTGTTAGAGAACAACAAGCCCCTGTTCAATAAAAATATCTGATCATGTTGATTAATGTTCTGTCCAGTTACACAGATCTTTCCCATTTGGAGTTCTAACAACTATATATTCCTTTACAGGCCAGAATCTGAGGACTGTGGACAACATCCAGACTACAGTGTTTCCATGCACCACACATGGCTGATCTTCAGACCCAGGACAGAGTAACAGACAGTTCAGTCAGGCAGCATACAGACAGTTTGTAGTGTGGCAGTGTGGAGAACTTAGTCGTGATGTTTCTAGAAGATATGCAGCTGTTCTCCTGATCCATTAGGACAATACAGAGGTTTAATCCTAGCAGGGTGGAAGATGTAATGTCACTGACTGCTACACAAATAATTCCCTCCACTGTGTGGATGAATATCTGTACATTGTTAGTTTCATTCCCAGGAGGGTAGAGAAAATACAAAGTACGTTTCCCTGTTCTGGATAATATTTTCATTCTTTTTTAAATAAAACATTGAAAATGATTAATGTCTTTTCTTTACACTTGCAGCATAAACAATCAAGCTACTACATTTTGTCTTATCCAGATGTGGTATAACACTTGTTTATTGTTATTAAATACTACAACCTATCAAATAGATCATTTTAAACATCTTTAAAAATGAGTATATACAGGAATCGACAGTGTCCACAGGTGTCCTGACTTATTATGAAGACAGTTCAGACCTGCATGTAGCATCATATCGCTGCTGTGGAGATGATTAAATACCTCTCTGACATGATTACCACATTTCAAAAACAACCATGTTACTTTTTGATTTATATTTTGCTGTATCTAGTAACACAGTTGGGGCAGGGACACCTGACTGAACCCCATGTGGACAGGGATCATCAGGTCTCCTGGTTCTGCTTCTAAGGCATCTCCTCAGTAGTAGGCAACTGTCGGAGGAGGAGGAGGAGGAGAGCACTCTGGATGTCTTTTTGTTGTACACCTTGCTTTACCTGATAATACAAAAAGGAATTATCAACTTAGTGAAAAGATTGTAATACCTGACATTATTCTCTAGCAGTTAGCATTTCCATATAAAATGCAATCAAAACAATAAATCAACAACATCTGTATTCCTCATACTGTTTAATATTTTTGACTCATCACTTATAAATGTATTGAGTAAAATGCAGAGGAGTACTCATAATGCAACATACTGAACTGTGTCATCAGCTTTTCTCCTGGCTGGACTGTGGACATGGTGGTTATGATCCAGGCCAACCAGCGTGGTCCTTTCAGCGTATACTGGTGAGAAGCACAGGGCTATGAAACACTCCAAATCTGCAGGTGACCTGAGGGCACAGTAGAAATAAAACATACAGGACTTTTTTTTTTTTTTTTTTACTTCTGGTAAAATAAGTTATGACATCAACAAGTAACAGCAGCAATTACAAAAGGTTTTCACACAGTAGTTTTAGCGATGAACAATGTCAAACTACCGTTATATTATAGGTAGCTCATATACCAGAAACACAGATACCTTTAGCCATCATTGTAGCCATCATGTACACTAACTGTGACATGTATCTCATAACTACAAACACACAGCTACATCATCATATTTGTAAAAGTAGCATTCAGTCAAACATCAACTGCAGACACAAGATAATTACACAGACCGATTAGATACAAGCTGTAAAGATAATGCAAGGTAAGGTGTAAATATAGTAACGTTAAGCCCTATAATAATAAACCTATATGGTGAATAACTAAACCGGAGCAGTCTACACTTACATTGTCTTACCTCATTGTTAGCGTCGGAAAACAGCTCACGCTGCTGTTTTCCAGCTCACCTACAGCTGGATATAATTCATCGTCTCTACTCTGGCTCCTACACCAGCCTGCACTTGTAGCAGCTGTTAGCTCTATGCTAAGTTCATAGCTACCATTAGCTCTATTCGTAGGTAGCTATTTGCTAGCGATGAAAGTAACAAATTACCATCAAAATGATAAAAGCCAGATTACCTGTCCAGCAGAAATAAAGCCACCACGCTGTGTCAGCCCCTCGGAGTTCCTCAGTTGTCACTATCGTTGAAAAGCCATGCAGACATTAGCTCCGGTCGGTACGACCGCTTCGCTCTTCAGGTCTGAGCAAGCTGACCGGGTGCGCGCATCGGGGCAGCTCATGTAGCAGCGAGGGAGAGTGACAGTCGGCCAGTCAATCATTGCATTCGGTCCGAATGGAACGAGTGACTGTGTTTAATGCAGCCCTAACAGGACTACAGACAGCCGATTTTTATACTCTCTTTTTCAGTGCACCTAAATTTTTAATATGCATTGGTGTATATAGACAGTTTCAACAAATATGACAAAAAGTGTTTTAGAAGCAACTTGCCTACCCTACCTTTAACAAAGGTGGTGATATAGCTTCTAACCAAAACACAGAAACTAGCAACTTAAATTAACACATTTAAAACCCTCCTTCTTCCAAGGGAGTATGCGAGCCCACAGCTCCGCTAGTCCCAAGCACACAGCTCCGAGCAGCTCAACTCCTGCTGCACCAAAGCACACAGCAACCCGAGCAGCTCCACTCCTGCTGGACCCAAGCACGCAGCTCCACACGCAGCTCCACACGCAGCTCCACTCCTGCTGCACCCAAGCACACAGCTCCACATGCTGCTCCACTCCTGCTGCACCCAAGCACACAGCTCCACACGCAGTGCACTACTGCTGCACCCAAGCACCGCCATCTGACCCACTGGTCGGCAACCACCTAGGCTGGCCCCCACAGGACCACCATCACACACTGGCCTCTCAAGACCAGCCACATAGCTCCTCTGCTGCAGTCTCCTTGCTTTCTTATCCTCCAGGAACTGATTGGGAAATCAGGTGCAGCTGCTGCCCATTACTAATTGCAGCTACATGGCATGAGGGGGGAAGGGCAGGACCTGGAGAAGTACAGGAGAAAAGACACACCAAAACAAAACACAAGACCCACGGCTCTAGAGCCGTAACAGTTTCCCAGCATATGCTGGTCCTAGGTTGCCACGGCTATAAAAATAAACAAACTACACTGAGCTGCCAAAACAAAGTGACAAACATATTTTCTAGAAATAACAATGAATGTGATTTCGTAAATTTAGTCGATCAATTTTACATAAAAATTATTTCTAATACAAAAGCAACAGTTTAACAAATTAAAATCATATCTTGCATTCATGGAAACATCAATAATAAAAGGTTACCAATGTAAAAGTTTTGTATGACTTTGAAGTAATGTGTTGTTACAGTAAATGTAATGATAGAACCTATGTATAAAAAACTAGTGTCATAATTTGAAGTCAGTAGAGTCCAGGTGTTGTGGAGTAAAAGTAAAAATAAAAGGCTGAGCGAAGCAGTAAGCTGCACGAGCTGGCAGGGCCACACTGGAAGATGGTACATCTGTAGAGCTGTACTCAGATGCTTCACATCTCGAATGATGCTGCCATCAGCTCATCTGTCTCTTGGAAAACACAAGGTTTGTCACAAAAATAATCTGTTACACAATAACAAAAAAGGACAATGTGCTGTGTCAGCCACCGAAGCTGTCCTACGCTCCTTGAAAGTGTAGGGGGCAGTGGTAGACTGGACGGATGGTTGCAATTCACAACCCTCACCACTAGATGCCACTAAATCTTATACACTGAACCTTTAATATTACTTTTACAAATCTTACAGTCTACAGTTGCATTACGTCTGCTAACTGATGACCTGAGTCATTAACGTTACTTTACTACTGTACTTTCCATACAGACACGATGATGACGAAGTGTCATCACCATAAATTCAAACACTTCTAAGGCTATGTTCAGACTGCAGGCCTTAACGCTCAATTTGGATTTGTTTTCCCAGATCCAATTTTTTTTTGTTCACATTACAGTTTAAATGTGGCCCATATCAGACTCCAGTGTGAACTGTCCGCAGCCTGTAATAAATATTAATTGCACATCCTGCCATTATTCATCCGGTATCTACATGAAGAAATGTCCAAAAGGCATGGACAGGCAGAGCTGCTGAGCTCCGTGACTGACTGTATTAGCTGAGCTAACAGACAGCAGTCAGTTGGCTAGCAGTAACAACGGCAGCAGCCACCTGTCAATCAGAGCGGCCCTTAATAATGCAGAACTTTAAGTCTCAATATAATTAATATAATTTAAACGGGTGAGTTATAAAAAATAATTTTAAAAAAATCACCCCCCTCACAGTTGTCATGAAGGGCAAAATTATCTATATACACCAAAACCCATCTTTTGTACTGGGCTGTTAACATGTTTTATTCTGCTCTAAAGTTGGGCATTTTAACATGGGGGTAAATGGAGATTGACCTTTTGGAGCCAACCACAAATGGCCACTTGATCGATGAATTGCAGTTTTTTGTTATTTCCTAGGTGCATTGGAAATGAGAGCCGGAGGTTGCCGCTTGGCCCTAACAAGCTGGTAACAATGAAGTACAATAAAGAGCATTATTGAAAAATTAGAGAACTAAACACTGAGCTATCCTATTAGCCTGTGACTGTAACCAAACAAGTTCTTGAAGGAGAACTATTATGCTTTTCCCTTTTTTCCTGTCTTATCTATGCTATGGAGCCAGTTGTCTGTATATGGTAACTTGCTCCAGGTACAGCTCACCAGTCACACGCAGCTTCACTATCTTGGCAACAGCTACAGTTTGTCTAACACATGCGGCGCAGCACACAACCATCTTTGGAAGTTGTTCAGTATGTCACCAAGAAAGCATTTTTTCAGTTATGAAGGACAATTAAGCTTATTTTCTCTTTCTAAAGAAGAAAAGGCCAAACAAGATTGAATACAGTTTCTTTTTTCTCAGGCCAACAGCATGGTAAACATGTTTGTATTTGTTCACGCCTCTTTATAGAGGACAGTTTCATCAACAAGGCCCTGTGTGAAGCTGGTTTTTCAGCCGAGCTGAGGCTATTTGCATGGGACTAGTAAGCTGGGTGTTTTAGAACGGGACCTCAAATTTAGAACTATTCCCACCCCACCCTGTCTAGGTTTCGTGCTGTGATGTTTGGTTGACAAATTACAGACATGGCAGATTATCCTACCTATTCTATGCATTCCTATGTTGTTGTTTCTTTGTCAAAATGTGATAATTGAATCATTTGGCCTGTGATTATATATATTTTAGCCTACCATTTAGTTTAGTTGCCAAAACAAAAATGCTGAAATTGATCAAAGGGTTTCAGCATTTGCTACCAGCCTTTTAGGTTTTACACTGCTTTAAAAAGTAGTGGCATGAGGGTAAACACTGTTTTATGTGAACCATTATTTTTGACAACTAAAGTTATTGTTTTTGCCTTTTCCCACTGAGAGAACATCACAACTGACGCCCACAACAGATTAGGTACACAGAGAATGCCAAACTGACCCTGATCCTGCTGTGTCTGTAGCAAAAAAATGGGTGTTATTTTTTGATGGACTGAAGAAGATTGTATTAGTTTACAAACTAGAAAACAAAGATGTATAGCATCACAGTATCAAACTAAAAAACATAGTTTCTGTATTTACTCAGCCAGACAGGTTACAGTTTCCTCCAAGAATGTTGGCACAGAGTTGCGGGATGCCTCTTTCTCCCAAATGTTCTTCCAATACGGTTCAGTCTCAGCCCTGGGTGGATCTGATCTCTTACACTTTGGATGGTTTGGTGGGGAACATCTGGCAGTTTCCAGAGCCTCAGGTATCGACAGGATGTCGAGTGCTGACGTCACACGTTGCCGTAAGTGCTTGCCTTAGAAGGCTGTTTGAAACCAATGTTAACAGAGGTGCCTTCAATTGATAGTGTAGCCTTCTGAGGCAGCTGTGTATTACGGTAGCGAGACAGCAAGGCAACAGCCTTTCGCATCAAACACAGCCATGGTCATTTGCTCCAGGCTAAGCAGGAAGCTTCCAGTCAGCGATCTGATGTGAACGCGGAAGTCCCTGAAACCTGCATTCTATCTAACGGCCAGCAGGGGGCAAACAAAATTATTTGTTCATTTAGTAAATTATGGTCCCATTTATTTTAAAATAGACCATAAAGCAGAGTATGCTTCAGAGCGGGGTTATCTATGATTGACAAGTCGTTACCACGGTGACCAGTCCATTAGGCTAGAGCCAACTCATACCGACGGCACTGAAAATTTAACCAGCGCCGTTGAAAAAGCTTATTAGGAGTCGGCTGTTTACTTTCTCTGGTGATTATCAGCCCTGTTAAAATGACAGTCAATGAGAATTACAGATGAACCTAGCTAAGCAAGCTAGCTAGCTCCGCACATGGCCGTGAGCGTCGCTGTCTCATCCAAATATGGTTACTTCCAGGCTCTTACTGATTGCAAAAACTCTACATGCTGGCGTCCTATCAGCCAAACTCGAGGCTTCAAAAACGGCAGTCCACAAACAAACGGGCAGTGTTGGGCAAGCTACTTGGAAAATGTAGTGAGCTAAGCTACTAGCTACTCGACATTAAATGAAGCTTCACTACACAGAAGCTACCCCCCAGTGAAATGTAGCAAGCTAAGCTACAGCAACGTGGCAAAAGTAGCTTAGTTACATCTAAGCTACTTTTAATTTTTTAATAGTTTATAGTTAGGTCATTTATATATAAATATGTATATACACACACTCACACACACATGCAACATAGGCCTAGTTTATTGAACCAACTTCATTCCACAGTAGCAACAGAAGAAAGACTAGAAACCTGCTCCAAACAGTGTGTTTGTGCAAGAGAGCTAAATCAGACACAGAAACTCTCCTACTTACTGCCATATCATTGCTGCTAAATGTAGGCTACTTCCTCATGCAACAAATGGAGAACCATTATAAAGCAACTTAATTATCAAATTATTAATACATTTAATTAATTAATTATTAATTCTAGATTTTTTATAGTTTATATGTAACTTTGTGCTCTGGCAACATTGCAACCTAAACATTCATGGCAGAGAGAGAGAGAGACACTCCGTCGCACGTGTCTTTATTCCCCTGCAGCAAAGTCGCAAACATCAGCCCAAGGATCGGTACGTGATGTCACCATCACAGGGAAGCGCTTCTGCCGGCTGCACATACAGGTCCGTGTGTGGCGGTGGTGTCACTTACTGATCCTTCAGAAATGCTTGGGAAAATGTAGCGTGTGTGGAAGCTACCGCGCTACTCGGCCAATAAAAGAGCTTCGTTACTGAAAAGCTATTTGATTCAGAAAATAGCAACGCTACCACCAAGTTACTGAGAAATGTAGTTAAACTAGTAACGGCGCTACTTGTAGCGACGCTACTGCCCAACACTGCAAACGGGTGACGTCACAAGACTATGTCCATTTCTTATATGCGGTCTATGCTCCTGGCAGAGAATGCTGGCCATGCTTACAAAGGAAGATGCAGCCCTATCCCTGCGGCAACCTGGTAAACACATAAGACAATGGCCAATCAGAAGACAGTGGGCTTTGTAGAGGGGGAGTCCCAAAGAGACAGGATCATCTACAGCTTGTTTTAGACAGATGCTGAAATGAGGACCTGCTTGAAGCACCAGAATAAGATAAAAATGTATTGTTTTAACTCTGAATCATGTAAAGCATCCACAGGGGAGTGACATAACTACAATATCAGGCTGGAAATGCAGTATATAGGTCTACAGTAGGGTTCTTTAATGCTAATAAAAAACAAGGAGTCTTGACCAAGCTCGGACAAGTTGGGATTGACAATGTGTTGGAAGTGTAGTTGCTGTCTGGCTCAGTGTGGCTGTCTGCTCTGAGACAACACTGACTTTACCACTGCACGATTTGATTGGCTGTATCAAAATAAAGGTCTCCATCTATGTAGACAGATAGCTTACAGTATTCCCTTGAATTCACGCAAAACTAGGTGTTGCTATCATGAAAACAATAAATGTAAAAATATACATTTTGGTTTCTGATTTGTTTTTTCTCTAAGGAGAACACAGAACATGTGATTTACAGATCTGATATGAAGCTGTAGCAGACAAAAGTTTAATCCAATTTCAGTTGGTCACAGAAAGCAAAACTCCACTGAAATTGATACCATTGTGTCCACATTGATCCAAATGCATTAGTTTATTGGAAGCCTAAAGGCTTCAGACTGACAGTTTGCTCTCAGCACAAAGTTGAGTTCAGTCCTGAAACCTCCATTTCTGTCCAAACTGAGTCAGACTCCCTATTCTGAAATCCACCAGACAGTTCCACCATCCGGCTGCTCTGTACACTAATGGCCGCTAATGGCACAGGCCTCTGTGTGTGTGTGTGTGTGTGTGTGTGTGTGTGTGTGTGTGTGTGTGTGTGTGTGTGTGTGTGTGCGTGTGTGTGTGTGTGTGTGTGCGTGTGTGGGGAAAACACAGCACTCACACAGAGAGCCCATTTTCAAATGTCAAGTGTTTGTGAAATAAATGTCAACTGGCTCAGAGATGAGAAATCAAAGCAATCCTTCGCGCCGACTGCAGCTGACACAGCACAAATGAGAAAACTTTGACAAAGAATTCAACAGGAAAAAAATACATCATCGATTTTTGTTTCCCTAACTCTGACATGTAAGGAGAGCAGACAGTGTTGTCGTCAGCTGTGAGGAGTCTTTGGAAAGCAGCTGGAGGTGAATCTTTGGTATTGACTGTCAGCCTTACTCTCATAATGTCAGCAGATTCATTGGGAGATGCTGGGAGACCAATATGACACAGTCACAGTTCTGTGGTGGCAACCACCCCAAGAATGTCTGGCTTTGGTCAGTTTTCAGACAGAGAATGAGGCAGAGAATGTCTGCCGCTTTCTCTATTTGACCAGGTGAGAACGTTTGCTTTCGGTTGGCATGAAATTACCAAGACAACTTAAAATATGATTCTGTCCCATTCTCAGACAGATACAGAGAGCAAGAGTCCGACCTCCCCTGTTCCAACCTAGGAGCTGTCTAGCTTCTGTATCTGTGCATTTTGTTATGTTTCCATGTTTCTTTCGTCTGTATCATCAGTCAACAGATGAAACATGCTTGTGGGATTTGCTGGACAGTACACTTTGAAGATCTTATTTCAAATAGGTGTGACCACGCCAAGAATGATGAGGCCAAACACACAATAAATTTGATGGGTTTTATTTCCCATATGGACTCAAAAGAGAACAGCAATAAAATGTAAAATTGAGGATTTTGAAGCAGCTGGAGGTTATAGTAAACACAGGAATTACTTTCTCACTTGTCATTTACTTATAGCGTCTGAACTCAACTATTTAATTTAACAGTACACTATAGTACCTTACCCATATGACAATATGTAAACAGCTGCCATAAACTAGTTTACACTCACTGTGGTAGACTTCAGTTACTTCTAAACAGGAACTTGAGACTACACAAACTCGAATACACTTTGATGAACATTTCTATTGTCAAGTATAGTAGCAGTGACTCATTTTTCCTTGAATACAGACAGAAATAGAACTGGAGCTAAGGATTATTTTCATTCCATTAATCTGAAGATTATTTTCTCGATTATTCAATTAATGGTCTGCTCTGTAAAAAAAAGAGTAAATCATGAAAAATTACCTTCAAAATTTAATAAAGTCCGAGGTGATGTCATCAAATATCACGTTTTGTTTTACAGCCCAAATTACAAAAATATTATGTTTAAGATCAGTCCGCCTTCATATTTAAGGCGCTGTGACTATTTAGTGTTTGGCATTTTTGAAAAATTCCTTTCACAATTAATCACTTGTGAAAATAGTTGAATCTGCTGGGTTTCAGCTCTATAGAATATATTATTACTGGACATACAAGAAAATTAAGTGTCTACTACAATAAACAATAGTAAAATTTGAACATCTTGATATTTCATCCAAGATAAAACACCAATAGCAGCAAACAATAACATCATATCTACATATTGTAGTTGCTGGATGCTAACATGCTTTTGGTGAGAAGCATGCCAGCAAATTATAGGATAATACAGCCTATACAAATAGGCCTAATTCTAAATCCTAATGTACTTGCAAAGATGCAGCATGGACAGAATGTACCAAATAAATGTAGCCAAAAATAGCCTATTATTGTGCTGTTTTGAAATCATTTTCTCAAGGCCAGATTCAACTAAACAAAGAACTGAAAACAAACCATTAAAAAAAAAAATCCACTAACATGTTGAGCTTCACAGTGTCTCCTCAAGGCAGATATCTATAGAAGTGTAGTAATTCCGTTCAATCAATGCTTTTTCTTCAGTGTTCAGTTATTACAGTATTTATGTTAATTATAGAGATCTCTGCTGCAGGAATAAAAGCTTAATCTACTCATCACTGTAGTTCTCTCCAAATAAGAACCACAACCTAAAGGCTGAATTGGGAAATGGATTTTTTTAATATTTCATCACAAAGCATGAATTGATCCTGCTGCTGTGTGCATCAGATCTGTAAGAGAAACTGCCTGATATTCAGTTTCAATCTTTTCACTTAGTGCTTCTGTTAGCTTGAAGCTTTAAAGTGTTGATCACAGTCAAATCTGCTGGATGTGGCGCTTACGAAAAAAAAAAATAATAATAATAATAATAATAATCGATACTCGCCGGAGCAATAAACAAGATAAGAATCACTTCATATATGAAGTACAGGAAAAGAGTTGGTGTCAACTAACAAAGTTCAAGTGTATGAACAGTGACACATGATGGAGGATACTCATTTCACATCAAAATTTTTGATTGGGTATTGTTTGGAAACGCATTCTGTAACTTGTAATAATGACTTAGACATACCTGTCAACCCTCCCATTTTTCCTGAGATGCTCCCACTGTGGCAGGAACACTGAGTGTGGACCCAAAACGCAGACCGTGGCAAGTGGATACAGTTCAAAAGGTTTATTACAATCGACAAAACAGGCTTACGTAAGAGTAGATGGAGAGATACCAAATACAAGGGTTGGCCAAAAACACAGAGCAATCCAAAAGGAGTAATCCAAAACGAGAGACCAAAGCTCGGGCAGAACATTCACAATCGACTATGACACCACAAGGGCACACACACACAACAGGCAGGGCAATTAAACACAGGTGAGACACATTAGGAATCAAGGTGGACAGGAAACAAAGCTAGACAAAAACACCAATCACCAAAATTACAAAATAAAACAGGAAGTAAAGCTACAGACACTACACAAGGATAAATGTGACTAAATGCAACTAACTAACTAACTAACTAACAAAACAAGAAGCCAAAGGCAATGGGTAAAACAGAAAGAACATTAACAAAATAACAGAAAAACACCACACTGAAATCCAAGGTCGCTCATATTTTGCCATTCTATCCCGGTGTCATTCCATTTAAATGTTTTCCTGTAAATCTCCCATATTTTAACTTTCTATTAAAAAAAAAAACCAGAAGGTTGGGTACAGTCTATGATTGGATGGTGCATTGCTCCACAGAATATTTCACGTGCATACTGACCTAAAAGTAGATATTAATAGATATGCAAACCGAAAAAAATAATTTAGGATATGCGAGTACAGACTGCAACCTACAGTAATTCTTCTGCATTAATGGTTATAATTATTGAAGTTAGTAACTTAGCATTAATAAATTAGAGACCAATGTAGACTGTGCTTCTTGCACAAGGATTTAATGAATAAGAACAACCCCACAAAAATGAATGTGCTGTAACTGGAATAAATATCGTGGCTTAGTGTTAAACTACTACATGAAAATATAATTAATATAGTAACTATAAGGTATATTAACATTATACTATATGGCCTATACTATGAAATTAACACAATACTTAGTTAATGTTATGGTTTTGTATAGAATAGAAAGCTTTTAATGCGCTCGTCAACAAATCCCACTGTTGACAGGGATGCTCTGAGATCTTTGGATATGCTTTGGATAAAGATCTGTTAAAAAGGAATTAATAATCACGAAATGCCCTTTGAATGTTATAGTTACGGATCTTGGAAGTATGAGATTCAGACTTCTGAGATCCAGAAATCATGAATACTAGTGAACATCTCAATTGTTTTTTTTTCCCTGTGGTGAATGTATTTCTGTGGGTTGGTTGGGAAAAAATGAAGTAAAAACATTAAAAGACGCTTAAACTGTTAAAAACTCCTAAATTGTTAAAATAAAAGTCTATTCAATCTTCTTTATATATCTATATAAACTGAAAACTTCACTTGATAGACTGGATAGGGATGCACCAAATGTTTGGCCACCAAAAATTTGTCGACCGAAAATAGCAAAAACAGCACTTCCAGGTGTTCGAATAAACTTTACCAAACAATTACGTTGACGTGTCGGCAGTGTGGAAGCATTTTAAAGTTTTCGAGAAAGATGAAAAAATGGCTGTTTACAGACACTGTCCTGTTGAATTGTCTCCTAGCACATCCACTCCATCTGTGGCTAACTTCTTAAAAAGGCAAAAAAAACCCGGTGTTTCTGTCACTTGTTTGGGAGAAGGCGATTAAGCTAGCAGCACCTCTCTTTACAAAGACAAGTTTGCAGCACAGGCTAAGTGGGGGGTGGATAATTTCTTTCTTTTCCTCTCTGTCTTTCTGACTGGAGCGGCAAAACAGCTGAGCAAAAGCTTTCTTACCTCAGTGGCAGTACTGCATCTTTCAGCCGGTTTGCTAACCCCTAAAAAACAAAAGCACAGAACAAAAGTACAACTCTGCTTTCTCTCTTCTGATCTCAGCACGTTAGTGGAATAAGAAGAGAGAATAATTGGTCGATAAAGTTTAGAAAGACATGAGAGAGTATGAGAAAGTATGAGGACATTTCCTCCTGATGACAAATATAGTATCTATAGGTCCATCTACTGGAAAATAATTTAATGTCATGGAAAGTTCATTTTCTTTCAAAATTTGACTCAAAAATATAATCTTATAAATATTTCAAGCCTTTTTTGTTTTAATCTTGATGATTATGGCTTACAGTTCATAGAATGAAAACTCTAGTATCCCAAAATTTATTAGAATTTCAGAATAAATTATTTATTATACAGAAATGTCAATGAGAAGAGCTCTTATCAGCTAATTAACTCAAAACACCTGCAAAAGTTTCTTAAGCCTTTAATCTCTCTCATAATTAACTTTTCCACAATATTCAAATGTTTTTTTGAGATTTGAGATGCTCCTGTACTGATGTAAGAAACGTAATAATAGGCTAATTTAATTAATATCACTGTCCAATCACGTGACATGTCTGGATCTCAGCAGGTAGATTAACTACAAATTGGTGATCCAGGGACTCCAGAAGAAATTAAATGTGAAAGCAGGTGAAATGGAAGAGGGATAAGAGATGAAAGTTAATTTAGAAGAAAGGAGCGAATTGAAGATGAGTAAAGGAAACACAGATGCCAGAAGTAAATGTAAGAGAATAAGATATGCATTTAATATTTTTTGCATCTTAAGTTTATGATCAGTAGGGGTGAGAGAACAACAGTTTTTTCTATCATCTCAAACAGCATGAAAAATAGTGCATTTAGCCGGCTTAATGGGAAAAAATCTTCCTGGCGGTGCATGCCCCCAGACCCCCCTAGGTTTGGGCTGAGTCCCGAATGTTTACAATGTCTGGCTCCGCTCCTGTGTCGCAGTATGAGAGTCCTACCTGAAGAGAGGTAGTCTTCACGTTACGTTATACGAGAACCACATAAATTATTTATCAAATTGGGTCGGACTTGATGAATTTAGCTCGAGGATACACAACATCTGGTTTTGAAAATAAGATGTCTATTCAGTATGGAAATAAGATTAATTGGATTCTATGAAAGTATAAAACATATTACATGTGCTAATTAAAAGTAAATGGACACATGTATTTTACTTTACCAGACCCTCTCAGGCCTTCGGACTCACCACTCTCCAAATCCTGAGGGAAACATGCATTTTGACTATTTAAATATTTAATTTATGAAATGGTTAAAAAAAACCCTGAAAATTCTTGTTCGGTATTCGGTAATGTTTTTCATTTTGTTTTCAGCCCTTAATTTTCATTTCAGTGCATCCCTACTTCAGGAGATACCATACTGTGTTTACAAAATGTCACCCATCAGTTTCTGAAATGACATCAATGTTTTAAACTTGTTGACTGGGCAATATGTCACATATAGAACTTTTTTGGCCATCTAACTGTAGGTACAGACATACAACATGTATGCTTACTAAGAATGTCAGATTAAGATCCTACTTTGGATTCATTTTATTTCATTATGTCTCTTATTTTGTCCTTTTGGAGGGTAGCAGGTTTGTCCTTCTCCACTAAAACCTGCCCTTCATACCCTACTTTTACTCCAATCCCAGCACTGCAGACACTTCTGTTAGATCTGTATGATATGGTTGAGTGCAGCAATTCCCAGCAGGACAGCAGCTCAACTCTGCCCTCTAAGGTGGAAAATATGGTTACTGTAGGTCTATTTATCTGTTCATCTATCCTTCCATCCGTCTATCCAGACACCTGAAGCTTTGAAATGTGCTTCATGATTTATCCTCATATCCTGCCCATCTAAAGTCAGTTCTGTTGAAACGATTTGGCTCATTTGGTCTACAGACCGAGTTTCACATCTTTGACTTCTCTCCTAATGTCTAACTGCAACATGATGGAAACAGGTATCTGTGTGTCTGACCACATGGCCAGGAGGAAATGTATAATACATAAGAGAAAGTTATAATATAGGGGAAATAAGGAACAGGACAAATTTAAAATAGATTTTTTTAACTTCTGAATGACCTTTTGGTTTAATGTGCAGTACTTCATGATCCCAGTGTGGCCCCATAAAACCAAAAATAATATATATTTCATATCACAAAACCAATACCAACATGAATAGGGCCTATTTCTTTAATAGAAATAGGTTAAACTAAATTTTTACACTGTGAAGAAACTTTGGGCCCCATGACAAAAACTTTATTTGGGCCCCCTCTGCATAGGTGTTGTCACCCCGTCTCTAATTAAAGGCTTGCAACTGTATTGTTTCTTCTTGCTCAATATTAGTACTAGCACAATATTTACTGCTGGTGATTTGTACATGCAAGTCTGCATACAGGATGCAATTCACTATTTGATGCAAGATTAAAAGCCACCATAAAAAATGTCCTTATGGCAATCTTTAACAGTCTTCTCAATGTATTTTTTATAGTAAAATTAATCTATAGATGTCATTTAACGGCCATAATTCAATCTAAACGTATCAAACTGGATTATTATAATATTGTCTGTAACTAACATGCAGGCTGAGGTATGCTGCTGTCCAGCATACAGTACAGACAGGAGGTTTATTTAATAATGATCATTATGTGAAAAAATAATCTGTGTCGGAATGTCTGTCAATGAGAAATTATTCATTTTCTTTTTTGTTCTGGTAAGAAGAGCAAGAGAAACAGAAATCCCCACAGACTCACTGGAATGATGCTAACTCATTAACACAGTGCTGCTCACCTTCCTCACTGGGACAGGGAGGCTACAGTTCTGGGAAGACTGGGCTGCTGCTGACTCATCTTGTTTGTCTGCTAAAAGGGGCAGGGATAATGATTTAATATGAATATCTTGCTAAACGTTTCCCCGCACTGATTAAATGTTGTGTGTGTGTGTTTGTTTTTATTACCAAAAACAAAGAGATGAGATTTTTGGAACTACATGTGGCTGTTGAATTTATGAAAATGTCCAAGACAAGTAACAACACTAAGAATCTAAAGCCGACCTAGCAGCTCTGTGACTCAGGCACAGTGGTGCTTTGACCTAAATGCAAACAATAGGAATGTTAACATGCTAACAGTGATTATGCTAGCAGGTTGATGTTTCGAAAGTATTGTTTTAAACCAGCAGTGCAGAACATATGTCTCCTCCTTTTGACAGTGAGACTAATTACACCACACTGGTGACACTTGGTTATGACATACAGGCCCTGCCATATTGAGTTGCTGCTGTTGTTACGGTTATATTATGACCTCATGATGGCGCTAGATGAAAGGTCAAGCGATCAAAGAGTGTACCAAATTTCAGACAGTCCATCCAACAGTTGTTGAGGTTTTTCAGTATCACCAAATTAATTTGAATACATCATCTGGGAACCGTGAATGTCTGTATAGCGTCCCTATAATCAAGTAGAATATCTATATCTATTGTAATCTTTACAGCAATCTTTCCAGATGTTGTTATGATCTTTCACCCTGAACAAATCCAGCTCAAGCCACGGGATCAGCATCAGCAGGCTTTACTGGGGACCATGAATGTCTAAAGATAGTGTCTTGGCAATCCATCTGATAATTGCTGAGATATTTCAGTCTGGGCCAAACCAATAGACCTGCTGACATTGCATGGCTAATAATAATATTACATTGTTGTTTTTTAATTACTGTCCTTATCTAAACATATGGAGAAAACTCCACAGCATGCTGTTTAGTAGTGTTATGTTCCAAAGCTATATTTCCACTTATTTACATTATTACAAATGCCAGTGTGAACATAGAAAGTTAGTTTTTCTTACTTGTGGAACTTATGCTAAATATACAGGATTTCAAATATAAAAATGTGCATTTATCTCATCTTACTTGTTCAGATACCTTTTACTTTTACAAAATGCATTGTAAGTACATTATATTCTCTGTTAATGAATAAGTCATTAAAAATCATTTTACTCTTTCCCTCCTGTGTGTGGGTGTGTACCTGTTTGTCTCTGCAGGTAATCAAACACCCATCGTCCCTCCACCTGCTCCTCTTCTTCTCTCATCACGCTCTTCCATCCTCTCCTCACCCCCCTCTCATCCTCACACTCTTCATCTCCTCCCTCTGTAGAGGATGACTCATTGTTTTCCAGTTTCCTCGACTCACAGAGACATTTATTGGAGTTTATTTCTCTGTCAGTGCTGTGGGACTCACCGATCTGCTCGTCACGCCAACTTGTTAAAGCCGTTCTGGGAAAGTCTAACAGCAGTCTAACAGTCAACAGTCAACAGCTTCCTGAATGCCACAACTGCAGCGTTCAGACTGAAGCTGGTGATTATCATAGTTTTTGTTCCACTTAAGATCAAGTTAGGGTCAAATGTTTCCCTTAACAGCATTTATGTCAACATAACACACTAACACCCAAAATCCTACATTGTGCAAAGACGTGATTAGTTGCATTGGCCTGCTTGTGTTTCCTCCTACAGGTTTAGGGTTAGGGTTAGTCCTTCAGTTAAGTGTGAACAGGTGAACTCAATCAGGTCAATGAGGAGGAATGAAGGTGAAAGCGGGAGCCAATCAGTGATAAAGAAAGGAACCAAAGGAAGTGAGGTAGGTGAAAAGAAGTGAATAAAAAATAAAGATAAATTGGGGATCTTTACTACAGCTTCGGTTCAGCTGTACATGTTGCCGACCAGCTTGGCAACATAGACTGGAGTTTCAGAGTGGTGAGTTATTAATCTGTAACAAATGTATCTTTAATTTATAAAGTTTTAACTGAGCTCTGTCTCTACATCACAGTAACAACTTTATGTCCACTGACTGCACTGAGGGTAGCTAGTGTTTGGAAGGGAGAGGAGAGGTGTGTGCTGCAGCTCACTGTTTTTCCACTGGTGTTTTTGCGGGAATTTCGGAGTAGCAGCTTGGCGAGCAACATATGACGCACATTTCCCTTTCATCCCTGTAACGTCAAAGGGACGAAAGGGAAACAGCTGGACAAACGAACTGTTTTCAGGCAGTTCAGAGCAGAGTTTTCTGTGGGAGATGTGTGGACTTGGCTTTTTCACTTTGAAAACCTATTACATGCACAAAAAGATACAACTCAATAAAGGGGAGGGAAAAAGCCAAAAAGTAATACCACCTCTTTAAACGACTCTTGTTCAATGGTTTCAGGTACAGATTCACTTCATCCACAAAACCAGTGTGTTTGACCAGAATCTCAGCTATGTCAACAAAAAAAAAATCAACAATCTCCTTATTGATTACAGCTCTAACCAACACCTCCAATCTTCTCATTGATTGGACTTTTGGAGAAGTCATTAGCCTATTATGTTTCACATACTTTTTCCACTCTGCACTGTGAATGTTTACACCGTGTGTTTAATAAAAACATAAAACCAAAAACAAAAAAAAAAATGTTTGTCTATTGTTGTGACTTAGTTGAAGATCAAATCAATGACCAATTTATGCAGAAATCCAGGTAATTCCAAAAAGGTTCACTTCACTTTACTTTTTCTGGCAATTGTATATTCAAAATGTCACTGCAGCTGTGTCTCATAACTCATTAAATTTCGGATGGATAGATAGACTATCAACTAACTCCTCCAATCACTGGGCTGGCCTTTTTAGCTAGCTTGTTGAACTTGTTAGCAGCTCTCAGCCGCATGCTCCGTCCCCAGCACACAGCAGCATAAAAGATAGCACAGGCCACCATAGACTGATAGAACATCTTACTTTGTCCAATATGATTTTGTTGGAGTGATCAAGCTACTGCTGAAGTCCAAATGAACAAAAAAAAATCCATCTTTGGTTGAATCTTTTCACAGAACAGTTTTAACCTTAACATATTTCTAAGCTTTCAGATGCATCTCAGTTTTTTTTTTATCAGTTTTGTTTTTTGTTTTGTTTTTTTTTACATCTTAGTAATTATAAGTGTTACCGGAGACCGTTCTCATCTCAGGGTGTCTTATACAGACGATTTGAGAAAGGGTGACAAAGTGTAGTTTTCTGACACAGAAGGTACCCTTCGGTTTCTGTAGGAGACACCTCCAGGCACGTCTATTTGACGCCCTGGGGTGACCGGGTAGCGCTGGTGGCACCTCCGGTCGCTAACTGGCTAACATAAGTTTGTGCCTAAACCTAAGTCATTAAATATATATGTATGTTGACTGGCTAACTCTAAAGTTTGCCTCCTCTGTATTGCAACGTTTCACACGGACGCTGAGGAGTGCATTTTGTGTCAAATAACTACGTTTTGTCATGCTGTCTCAAAGCGTTGTTATTTGACACACTGAGATAAGCATGTTGAACTTTCCTGCAAAGAAAGTATGGTTTTGCTTGTGCATCAAATACAGCTCCTGACTAAAAGCAGCTCTTTCTAGTCCTGAAGCATCTGAGAAACAGATTTGTTTTAACTCACTTACTTCACTGGCAGTGGAAGGCTTAATGTAATTTGGGGAAATAGCTTTTTTATGATGAATACCATGGTTTATAACATACAATGATGTTCAAAAATGCTACTTGTGACACCTTTAGGGTAAACAACAGAAATTAAGTCAACATCATGGAAAGGACTCCTGGCTTTGATACAAATGCATTGTTCTGTCCTCGGATTTATACTCAGTAAAACTGGTTTGTTTTGAATTTTTTTTTTTTGATAGATCAACCTTTATTTTGATATAGTACAAGAGACATGCTCTGCATTCTGGGTTAGGAAACCCCTGTTGTGAAAAAAGAGAGTTGCAGGTATAGATGTGCACATGGTGAAGGTTTCTCCGGTGTCTTAGCTTTTCTTTCTCCCTCAAAAGCAATGGCTTTTCACTCAGAAGTTTTTCACCAGTCAAATACGAAGAGGTCAATAAAGGAGCACGGCACTCGCCTCCTTGCTTGTGAAAATCGAATTTGGATGGCTGTTTAATTGCATTTAACATACATGCTCTATATAACACGTAATGGGAACAAGTACATGCATCTCTGTTGGAGGTAAACTAACTTACCAAAAGACAGTGCAGGTAATACTGCAGGATTGGGATTATCATTCACACTGTTTTCACTGAGTCTTCTATTATCTCAGGCATGTCAGCCATTTTACTGTTTCTGAAAATGTCCTCCCTGCAGAAACTCTGATCTCACAGTTACAAGTACACTTGCACTTTCTTGCCGTTTTCATTCCTGCAAACCTCCCGTCTCACCTTGATCTAAATGCTGCTATTCTTAGCGGTCTGATGGAGAAGAAAGCCCACAGCAAAGACACAGGTGCTGCGACACCTTTCACATCTGACGGAAATGAACACAGCCAGAACACTGAGTGCAGAACAGGTTTGTTCTCTGTCATTAATTTTTTACAGCTGAAACTTAGTGTTAGCGGTTGAAGCCTGGTTTCACCCCACAAGGTCTTTAATGTGTTCAACTTTGCAAAATGAGACCCACTGCAAAAGCTAACAAAGCTGAAAGAGAACAAATTTAGATGGAGAAGAAATGTTTTTCTTTCTTTAGTGAAGTTTTTAAAACAATGTGATAAATTTGAGCTGAATCGCTTAATCTATTTTAATGACTGGTTAGTCGTATCACACAGTTTTCATTAAAAAAGAGCCAAATTCTCTGGTTCCAGCTTCTCATTATTTCATGCTTTTCATTGTCATAATTAATTGTAAACTGAGTGTGTTTGGGTTTCTGACTTTTGGTTGATTGAAACAAGACAAATGAGGATGTTACCTTGGGCTCTATTAATACTGAAAATAATCATCTAATGTAAATGTTGAACTTCTTACTCATGCGAGACTAAAGAATCAGTCATACCACTTTGGACAAAAGTGACTCAGCAAAGAAGAGGTAGCAACATACAAAACCATTGATTCAAGTGTCTGGATGACTGTTATAGGCCGCACCATCTGTTAGGGAAAATATTTCAGCCCTCCTCTGCTCTTCACACCCACTGTCTCTTCTGTTTATTAGAACTGGGTGCAACTACCCTCAAAGTGATGATATAATTGATCACTCACAGAGTTGAACTACAGGTTTGTCAAGTCAAGTCCAGACATAACTCTGCAGCAATGTCTAACGCCTTTTACACAAAATCCATTTAAACACACCTACATCGATGTAATAGCCTCAAATCCAACAGCTACCTACGGCTGTGCTCACCATAATACTTTCATTTTACAGCTTTGATATCACGAAACTTATCACATAATCCCAAGGAAATGAACTCATAATTTCATAAATCTGACTTTACTACCCCAGGTGTATAGTGCCCCCAAATTTTGTATCTTGTATTTCAAAATTACCTCCCCAAACATTTTTCATAGTGAACCCTAACTCGTTCGGGGGACGTCGGCCCTTACATCCACACCAACTACACAACGATGTCTGTCCACAATGAATCCCCTAAACTGCAACAGCTAAATCATAGTTTAGTGGCTAAGCCCCCCTCCCACCCCACATAGGGTCAATATGTTACAAAACATAAAACATATTGACCATAACTCTGGGAATATTGACCTGTCCATCCAAACCGCCCACCTCCTCCAGGCTGGAAGTTATCATCCATCAGAGTTGAGGTGGTGTTCGTCGGACGCTGAGGATGTTTCACAGGAGGTTAAGCTCCAGCATTGCCTCCTTTCATGACTCTGCTGCAGCTCACCGCAGGGGTCTTTCTTCCACCCCCACAACCCTTTCAAGTGCAAACTGAGGCTTTCAACAACACTTTTCACCTCCACCTCTGGGCACTGCAGAGAGGAGTGCATGAGTGTGTGTGTGTGTGTGTGGAGGAGAGAGATGTATAAAATGAAAGACAGACTGATTTTATCTTATGTGTGTTATAAAATACACGGTCTTCAATTCCTTTTTATGCAAAGGATGTTTCACAAGTCAACAAATATGTGTGTGTGCAATTTTCCATTTTGACTGTTCAAAGCAAATAAAGCATTTTTCAAACTATAAATGTATAAATTGTTTTAATAAAAGCTTGAACTGTCCTCTCTCTTTTATAAAAGCGGAAAGGAGGTATTCAGTTTACTCACCTGTTCTCAGATGGATTTTCTTTCTCAAAGCTTTTCATTTAAATGTAGTGGATTGAAGTACATGAATTAGCTTAGAGCTGGATGTTTACTTGAAGTTTTCCAATTACAGTAACTTAAAACTCACATGACCTAACCACAGTATACACTACAAAGTATCATTTGTCATCTTTGAATTGTCATCTTTTAGACATTTTAGAACCAAATTTCCCTCCATTGTTTAACACAGATTGTGAACCTAATCTTTAAGGTTAGACCATGGTTAAGAAACTCTGTTGGTTTGTCAGCTGGGATGCAAGCAGTGATCTCCCAGGTCATAGTCTGACACTGTGGCTGCGGTCTTTTGCTTGGGAAGGTTCCTAACTGAGTGAAATGACCCTGACGCATTGAAGTGGCAGCCATCGAATTCTCTAAAAGCTAAGGAAAGGTGCTTCAATGCTTCCTTTCTTACCTCTTTCAGCATAGCGTACACTGGACCATCCTTTATGAAAGGAAAGGAGATAATGCTGTCCCACAATTCTTTGTGGCAGCAACGTTTAAAGTGACGCACCATTCTCAAACGCAAACGATAAAATCCATCAACCACAAACTTTTTTCTTTATTGGACTCATTTAGGATACTTGAATGACACACTCACAATTTCCTTGTTTCTTTTGAGATTAAAATGCAAACGCCACATGTAAAAAATAAATATATAAACTTCACAGGGCGGCAGTTACGTGAAAAACGGGCTGCAGAAGGCTATACACAATTGTGCAACTAATGAATTATATACATGTGGAAATTGTACATAGAAAAGTGTGCTGATGTGCAATAACAGTGCAATTAACATGTGCATGGTACAGTGTAAACATGGGCATGATTATGGAATTCACACGCCTATTAACTGTTTAGGAAAAATAAAAGCTCTTTAGTCTTGAAGTCCTTTTCACACTTCTATACCTGCGAGGGCACAGTTAGCATTGGGGGTGGGTGGGATCCTTGATACTTTTTTATATATACATATATAAAAAAATTTTTTTAATGTATAAAGGTCATACTGATCAAGAGTTACTGTCTGGTCATAGAATGCACTCATCAACTGGTTCAGCCTTATTGCACCAAAACATCCCAAAGCAGCCGGACGATCAGCTGCCATTTTTGAGACTACTAAGAAAACTGTGGCTGTTTGAACGTTTCATTGACTTCACCTGTTTGCTGATTACACTTGCTGAGGATCAGTGCTCGCCACTGCCTCTTGAACCGAAAGAGTTCAGTGAATATTTCGCCCCTCAGTACGTCAGCAGAATCTCACCTTGTGTTTGAGTGAACTGACTTGACTCTCAGACCACCTGATGTGAGCTGGTGCAGTAGAGGAAAGCTTGGTTATGTATTTATGCATGTCTTACTATTTTCACAGTACAAAATTATTAGAATTTACCTATCTGTTGGTTATTGATCATTGATAACTTAGACACTAATAGCAGAGAGACCTGACATAGTGGTGGCACACCAGTCTGATGTTAATTGAAATGTTTTTTTAAAAAGTGAACGGTTTGGACTTGGCCAATTGCAGAACTAGCAAGGTTTTGATGGTATCCAACCAAACAAAATCCCACCCCCTTCCCTTCAGGCCTCTCTCCAAAGCTACCCCCAGAAAACACATGTTCATGTAAAGTTTACAGTGCAGGTAGGCAGGTAGGTAGACAGAGAACAAGCTCATTCCATTTTTTTGCCAATAGCATGAGGAGAAGATTGATACCAAACTCAAAGTTAGCCTAGTTTAGCATAATGAGCGGAAGCAGGAGAAACAGCTAGCCTGAATCTTTACAAAGCTTTAAAATAAACTGTAAACTGCAGTGCTCCAGTAACTGCCTGACAACCTCATTTGTGTGTGTACAGATTAAACAGCCTGAGCCCACAAGAAGGTCCACAAAATATATTATCTCACTGAAAAGGGGAAGAGTACTGAAGCTTACTTAAACATGCTATTGTTTCAATCAATAAGGTGTCCATGGTACTTTAGCCAGACACACAGTTACAACAAGGCGTAACCCCCTAACCCACACAACTTTAAGTCTATATTTACCACTTCCTGTGGTTTGAACTGCAGTGAAACCACCCGGAAAATGCAGTTTAGCAGCTTTAGCCAGTATGCAACCTGCTGTTAGAGGGCAGAGGGCATCCATGTTACTTTACTAACTAAAAAATGATGAAACTAAAACTCTCACAGAATCTTTTTCAATCATTCTAGCTCATGAACTCAAACTGTCTTCCTCTCCCTAACTGATGTTCCATTGGTTTATACTTTGAATGAGCCCTCCCTGTAAAGCCCCGCCCCTACATCCCTACATCCTGTTTGAACAGTAAATACATCACATTAGGTTGAGTGCAACACCTCCCTGGTTAAATAATATTAATGTTACTAAAAAAAGCCTAGCTGTGTGACTGCTAAATCTGTTGATGGTTGGTCAATAATGAACACCCCCCCCCCCAGCTTTATTTTAAGCCAGAGTGCAGATCCACCCCTGGCGTACAGTTGTGACATGCGGACGTCCCTGCATTAGAGTAATTTGTTTATTTCTTTATTTATTTTGGCAGGCTGGGGGGCCGCAGGCTGCTGTCAGTCATTTGACTTCAACAGACGCTTGGCATACCATCTGTGGGGCCAAAGCCTTTAATCACCTCTAAGTCCATTAGATTGCCCAGCAAAGGTCCTTAAGAGCTTAAAAAGCACAACCGGCACACTTTCACACACACATTTACACATCAGCTCTGAGAGATATTTTTAGTTAACTTCTGGATAATTACCGTCTGTTGGCCTGTTTTGGTCTCATTGGCGATCTTAATGACAACATATTCTCATGTGCCGTCATTAGTGATGTTGCAGTCCCATTTGTTGTCTTTATTTAACTAACTATGTGTGTATGCGTATGATACAATCTAGTGGTCCTAACAAGATTAAATACACCATGTGAGTGTACAGATTTAGCATGAGCGGCCTTAACATGGCAGTTGCGGTGGGGGTTGTGTCGTGATGTGAGACAGACGGCTACAGAGTGAAAACACTGTGAAGAAACAAGGATGATGCCAGGACTTCCTAACATCTACCCTGAACATCCAGACTGACTAAATTACAGAATTACCGTGGCCCAGTATTGTAGCAAAGCCCTTTAAAGCAAGCAAAGAGAAAGACAAATACAATACCAAGAGGCCAAAAGTTTATGGACACCCCTGTCCACATACTTCAGTCTACTGTTAGTTTGGGGCTGTTTTTATGGTTTGTTTACAACTGAATCTTTTGGGGTATTTTTTAATTTTGTTCAGACCAAATTAAGGATTGGAAGATAACATTGGGCTCTGTGTTTATTTTCTGAAATCTTGCCAAAAAATATAAATATCTATATTATCTCTTCATGTAGATAGTTTTGGTTTAATTGTCCAGCTCTGAGATATCTGCCTCCACCCAAATACAGACTAGAATGTCATTTTTACTGCTTATACCACTGAAAACAATTCAGCAGCAACAACTCTTTCCAGAAACAGTGTATGTTTCAACTGTAAACTGTTTTCATAGGAAGTATTTCTTAATAGTTCTGCCAACTTAGCCTTCTGTTTAGTGAAAATGGCTCACATTCAGCCCTAGAAAAACATGGACACGCAATCACGTCTTTATTTCCACACAGTGCACCAGTGTTTCCGCTGGTCGACCGTGTGAATTCACAGTTCACAGCAGTACAAAGGTGAACTCTGACTTGCGAGTTCATCACAGCAGACCACATTAAAACAGGAAATACATCCTTGAATTTGTCAGTTGTGGGGGGTAAGCGTTGGGACACAAACCATTAACCGCAACATCCCCAGTACGTGTCCAGCCAGGGACTCTGTAACATGTTGTTCCCCAAGACTATTAGCTCTCTAATAATAGCCAAAAACAGACTTCCTCTGAAGTAAGAGAGGGAGCGAGTATTCTTTCTGGGGGTTTTTTTGTAATTTGGGTGAACTTTAATAATGTATATGATAAATAAATGAAAATCCAGGTATGTGTCAATAATGACACCCTTAACAATGACACCCTTCAATTTCAACCAAACTTGGACATTTGCAGTTATGTAAGAGCAGCAAAACATGTAAATGATAAATATTTCACATTGTGCTGTTATCGTAGATGGTATCATATCTAATCACACTACTGTTACTTTGCTTGAGACTTCTTCTTATTTTCTTTTACGTTTCTCTTCTCATCTGTTCTTATTTTTGTCCTCGTGCTGCTGCAAAGCCTGAATTTCCCCTTTGCGGATCAACCAGGGGTTGTTTTATCTTTATACGCACATATAGATTGACAGGGAAATAAAAATAAAACATATAAGTGATTGTTTTCATTTTAAAACATTCTCCTGCACACCTTGCCGCAGGGAGCTATAATTAGCTGTCTCCCTGCTCCTCCATGGTCCCAGTATGTGGAGCCGTAGCGGGGGAGGTTTTTTGGAGCTGCTGCCGCTCACACTTCCGTGTTGTCTGTCACCGTAAAGCAGGAAGCACTGTAGTAACGTGTAGGAGTTAATCTGCCCGTCGGCTGTTTACCTACAGGTATGTTCACTGGTTCACACCCGAAATGTCTCTCGTATCTCTGTGTTCCCTGTAAAGCGGCCGCAGTGTTTGGACTTCACTGAGACGTTAGCTTCTGCGGCTAATTCCTCTGGACAATCAGTGTTTACAGGACTGTTGGTTAGTGTCACAGCGGACAGCCTTAGCCTGTTAAAGAGGATTTGTATGTTATTGTTCTGACTTAAACCCGCTGTTAAATGCCTCTTGTGAACACACAAACAGGTGATTTTAACGTTACAGAGTCGTCATTCCGATGCCAGGTGAAGTGAAACAGCAGGAGAAGCTACATGGAGGCTAACTAACCCAGGACCAATCGGTGCTCAGCATACAGAGGAACTGCGGTACATTAGCACCACAATGCCAGCCGGTAAGCTGTGTGTGTGTCTGTGTGTGTCTGTGTCTGTGTGTGTCGGCAACATGTTGAAGAAATAACACTACACGTTGGGTGTGCAAGTTTAGCATTCACTGTCACCGTATTGGCTAATTATAACGTTAACAGGGTCAGAATTGAAGTTAAAAAAAAGAAAAAGAAAAGTGCAGTGATGCGTTCACGGTCACTTCTCAGGTCTCTTGTCACCGGTAGGTTAGTCCTGCAACCAATGTATACGTCTATTAATCTTCAGAACAGCCTCTTGTTTAATCATTTGGTCCATTTTAAAATGTCCTGTCATAATAAAGTCCAACACATCTTCCCTGAGCCCAAGTTGACAAAGATGTTCAATTTACTATCACAGGAGAAAAGTAACACACTGCACATTTTAGAAGCTGGAATCAGTATTCTTGAAACTTTCAAGTAGGATTGTATTTACTTTGTTCACCAGAAGAATGTAGTGCTTAACCACTGCCATAGTTTTAACAGTTTACTAACTGTGACATGTGAAGATGGTATTTAAAAAAAGATTGCGGCACATATAAAAGCAGTAGTGCAGAAATGACTAGTTTTGAAATTGATTAATTACTTCACAATTGATAATTTCTAGTTTAGGTTTAATGACTGTTTGTAGCTCAAGATTTTATTGAAGTCAGTGAAGTCCCATGGAAGTTGTGTTGTGACATTTTTCGCTATTTTCTGTGTCATTTTATAGATTTTATAGATTAACCTCCCCAAAAAAACTGGTAGCTAACAACTGGTAGCTGCAGTCCTGATTCAGTATAGTCACCTACTTTGTGAAGATGCCAGACCACATTGGACAGGCCTGGTAAAGCTCACGGTTGTGTTGTATTTAGGGGTGTTTTAACTGTGCACTCTGAAAACTTTACGCCTAGCCTAAGGCACAAAGATACCTCAGGAGCTTTTCCTGCCGCTGTTACTGATCACTGCTAGTTTTTGTCAGTGCTTTGGTCAGCACTTCACTGCCACGTGTTGTAAAGTGCAGTCAGACCAGAACTTGACAGGTGAAAGTCCCTCATATGCTCCGGGAAAAGTGTGCGGGCAGGGTTGTAAACGTATTGTGCGTGTTAGCATATCGAGCCGGATAACAACAGCAAGTTGTAAATTAGACTTTTAAAAACCTCTCTATGATTAGAGAGAGATATAAAACTGTGTAACTGTGTCGGGATCTACTTCCAGGGCAGCTTACGTTTACATTTTCATTTATTTATTTGCCAGACGCTGACATATAGGGGAGGGGAATATATGTTAAAGTGAACATAATTTGTTTGGAGCAGCTGTTTCTGCTCGACACTAACTGACCTTTTTCACTTAATCCTCACAGCTGGCTAGCAGAACTAGCTTCCTCACATGATGGCATACATTACTTTCTCTTCCTTAATAAAACAGCCTGTTATAGGTCTCTTACTTCCCGTCAATAGTTAGAAGCGTATTGTTCTCCCATGAAAAAAAAGTGTTGGTCAAGTTTACAGCTTACCCTTTAGAGTTAAACCATAGCAGTTATTTTGGACTTCATATTTTTGATCAGACTTGCATTCAGCTGATGCAGCAGGCCTTTTTGTATTTAAACTTGAACACCCACCACCTGAGAAGTGTTAAGCTTCAGTTCTGGGGATTCCTGTCATGTTTGACAGTGTTTCTATTTTAGGAAAGTTGCACTTTGGGCGCCCTCGCCTTTCTTCTTCTCCTCCAGCAGCTGCTCTGGCAGGTAACCAGCTGCTGTTTACTGGAGAACGATTCTCTGTTAGAAGCCCAGTTGGCTGCTCAGACACACAAAGTAGGATGAGTCTGTGGCCCAGAAGGTCCCCCTCCAGACGGGCTCGTTACGTTTTGGAGCGGTCACCGGTGTGTGAGGTGGTGGTGGTATTTCAAACTGCTGATGTGTCTGGGTCTGCAGGCGGTGTCTGTAGCTTCAAGGACTCTGCAGAAGGGCTTAACGATTTTCGAAAATAATCTGTGATTTTTTTAATTATATTTTTTTAATCAATATTGCGATTTAATATGAGCTCTTTACCTTCTGGATTATTCAAAACCAACAAGCAATAAATCAGTGTATAGTGTGACCAACACGATACAAATAGATTGAACACACACTGTTCTTTCCTGTGGGTCAGGCCTGTGTTATGATGAAATTAGGTGATGCATGAATTATTATGAGCAATGGTGGAGAAGAAGTATCAAATTATAATAATACGAGAAAGATAATTTTAGTCAAGTCATGGTATTAAATATTATGATATATCATCAGGTCGGCCTACAGACCACATGAAAAAACACAGTTCACCACAGTGTGTTATCCAGTAAGCGTTCAATATAAAACCCACAGTTCAAACCAGCATTTAATGAGTCCTTATCTCAGTTCAGGTCTCCTAGGAGGCCATCTTTCTGTATCCCAGTAAGCAATCCCAACTGCTTACTGGGATACAGTAACCAGTTGGCCAACGAAAAAAGTCTCTCCTCTCGTGTTTTAATAGACAAGCTTAGTAATTCTCTGCAGGCTGCTTGCCTCTTGGGTGTCATGTGACCAGAGTGTAATCGCAGCCTTTGCGATTAGAAAATCTCACGTTTTATCACATCGCCATAATATCTCAAATGCAATTAGTAGTCCAGCCCTACTCCGCAGCCCTGCGGGCCTCTGGTCACTACTGTAATTACTCCAGTGGTAAACTGCTGATTCTATTAGCGGTAATGTGACACCTTCAACATCGATCCCCGATGGGCCGATGCAACTGAATGTTAGTGATGTGGACGAATACACTGCAGATAGCATGAACTGACTGATCGTTGTGCCGGTATTCAATTCAATTCAATTCAATTCAATTTTATTTATATAGCGCCAAATCACAACAACAGTTATCTCACAGCGCTTTTCATAAAGAGCAGGTCTAGACCGTACTCTGAAGTTATTTACAGAAGCCCAACAATTGTATGAAATTTTCAGGTTGTGTTTTCTGGCTGTGGAACATTTATTGAATGCAAGCCTACTGTGTGTCATTAATCTGCCTTAGCTGAACCTCCCAGAATCACTTACTAGTAGGGCTGGGTGATTTCAAATTAATTAAAATTTAGTTTTTGCACAATATTATGTTTACATTGACTTTAGCAAATGGGTGAATAAATAAAACAGTTTCTCATCATTTAATTCTCCCTCCCTCTTACTCTACCACTCACCTGTCGGTATAGGAATTTCTCATTCCTTCTCACTGGAGATGCATCAATTGCAACAAGTTTTATTTTTAAGTCTGACCAGATTCAGATTTTTCTTTTGAAGAACTGGTAGATGGACTGTCCTTGTACAGCAGCGTCACCCTGCTGACCTACAGTGCACAAGAGTTCTTGGTACGACTCATTTGGAGCAGAGGGAGGATTCCATTCTCACGATGAATATGTTTCTTTCAAGGTTGAGAAAGGTTGCTGACGTTCCTCCCTGCGCCTGTGGTAGCAATAAATATTTTGCATTCTCTGGTTCTTTTTGTCAGACTCCCTGAATACACTTTGGTTGTATGAGCTCTGTCATAGCTACTAGAAGGAATACCTTCTAACCTTCTAATAGGTCATTTGTTATCACTGTTTTAATTCTACTTAACTCTCCATTTTATTTTAGCCTTACTTTTCTGTGCTGCTGTGCGCATGACGTCAACCACTGTGAGGCGCAGCACGAACATTTGACCAGCACAGAATCGGATATTTATAGGACTCTGTTTAGGATGTTTTCCATTTAAGTTTTTCTGAATTCTGTTTGTCCTCATGTGGTGGATGAATGAAATTTCAACAATCCGATAAGAATATATTTGTTGTAATATGCATTTAGAAATATTCAAATATATGTGCAATTGTTTATGTGGCCACTTCACAACAACTGTATTGCAGCAGTAGGATATTAAAATACTATCAAACTATTTAATCGCCGATGGCTGACAGACATCATGATGTTGAGCAGGCATCGTGATTGTGAAACCTCACAGCCCCAGGGGGGGGAAAAAAAATAGTCACATGATACCGCCATGTAAAAGAAGGTTTTAATCACCACAAACATTATTATTTTATTATTATAAATTTTAAATATTCTTCGCACCTTCCTCGTAGTTCTCTTCCCCCCACACTCAGACACACCAGAGGCCTACACCTCAGGTCAACACACCGGCTTGCCAACTTCTGCACCCTGCGTGTTCACTGCTGCTTTACCTGGACCGTGTTTGTAAAATATCCACCACGACTTGTAACGTCATAGGCTACCAAGTTTTTAACCGAGTGAAGTCTGTGTGAGTGAACACATGTACATATAACACCCACTATTTTACATGAACAAGGGAAATGGAATTGGACAAATATTCTGTTAGGGTTTAAGCTGAATTAGATGTTACAGCTTTTAGTTATTGTTGTTCATTTTTGTGTCACTTTCAGTGATGATTTATAATTTGTTTTTATATATAATTTATAATAGTTTGAAGTGTGTTTGAGTCACACAGAGACAAAGTGGACGGACCTGCGTTGATTTGGAGTGCTGCGTTTAGGGTCGCTGCTATTAATAATCGACACTGATTTCCTGTGTGTGTGTGTGTGTGTGTGTGCGAGTGTGCTTTGCTCCATTTCGTAGCTCTCGCTCCTGGGTCTGTTGTGGTCTAGAGGCTCTCATTATCCTCAAAGTGTTAACCACCTCAATTAAGTCATTATGTAGGACAAACCCACCGTCGCTGCCATCACTCACTCTCTCTGCTGCTGCTGCTGCTGCTGCTGCTGCTGCTGCTCATTTCGGCTGAATGAACAGTCAGATGAGCACATGGTTAGCTATGCAGAGATAAATGGACTGATGGAAAGATGCCCACTGGGAAACACTTGTACGTTCCCAGTTATTGTGTTGAAACCTTTGTGTTTCGCTCACTTTGCACAGAGCAATCTGCTTCCAGAGAAAAGCTGTAAACTGGCGGTGGACAGAATTGCTTTCATTTCTATTCTGAAACAATTTCTCCGTTTCCCAGCGGGACCCTCAGTCTGCAGAACTGTATAATTGGCATTTAACGTGACACTTTCTGGAACTTCTTTTACAGTTCTTTCAAAATTGGATCTGCAGCTCTAGCCCCACACGATCAGCAGTGTTAACCATGCGTTCTCATTACCAGCAATTTGAGAAACCATTCACCCAAAGAGCCAATGAGTTTGTTTTCCCCAAAGGAAATGAGGTAAAAGGCAGAACTAAAGTAGTAACAGCAAAACGGTCATTAAAAAGAGAATAAAAAAGTAGTCTTTAAAAAAAAAAAAAAATTGACTTCAGTCAGCAATCGGAAGTAAAACAATTTACCTTTCGCGAAGCCACGCCCACCTTAGTTACTGTTGCTTAGTTGGACAATCTGTCGGACCTGTTGGACTTTGCATATGTGCACTCTGGAGAAATATTTCTGGAAAAACTAAAAAGTGATCTCAGAAAGGTTTGCATATCCATTTGAAGGTATTCAGGCTGTCAAACTGACGTGAAACCACCACATCACCTGACGACTGAGACGAAGGACAACCATATTAAGGATCAGCACTGTTCCTGTACAGCTGGGAAGGACTCTGTTCACTATTACAATCATTAAAAAGCAAAAGCAGTAGGTTTATAAAACATTACATCCAGTAGTAGCTAGCTCCAGCCAACTAACAATACTTTAGAAAGAATCCACAGCTCACCTTTTTCTGGATGTTTTTTAGCTTTAGAAAAGTGAATAAATCGTACTTCTCCTGTCAGCCTCTTTGGGTAGTGACTGTCACCATTAGTGCCCCAGGAAATGCTAAGACCATATCTTGTAAAAATACAGCCTTTTGCATACGAGTCAATGGAGCGAAGCCATAAAAGTGTCAGACCTCAGTTAGAGCGAGTGCTGTACTGCGATCATTTTAGCACCTGATTGCTGCATTTTGTGTCAAATATCTTCCTCCTTCTCTGAGTCACATCTCAGTCAAATCTGAACACGCAGACATGATACACATCCACTTTCTGGGGATGTCATATTCTCTGATATCCATAACGAATAAAAGTCCACAGTCCATGTAGAAGTTTTCAAATCAGTAACATATGCTCCCTGTAACTCCGAACTTGCCTTAGGATTATCATGGTTTAAGTTTTCTTCTGTATCAAAGTAATCCAGTAATATTTGTCTGTACATCAATGCAAACAGGGTCTGCTAATAGCTAATAGTGCATACTTTCAATATTACTAATGGAGCCGACACACAGATATGGTCTGTTTTATTTAAAATGTATAGTTTTGCCTTTCAGTGGTTAAAACTCACCTGGTTTTTGGATTGGAAATGCAACTGGAGGCAGGGCTGGTCTACTGCACATGTGTGGAACTAGTCTGTCAAGCTGACTCCAGAAACAGAAGTAGTCTGCGCCCGTGGTGTCCACAACTGTCCTTAGGGGGAAATAATAAGATTAAAAAAGAAAATAACCGACATGGAAAAGGTTCTGAATTTCGGTTTTGATTACTTTTCAGTTAATTGTTCAGCCCTAGCTCAAGGTCAAGGTCAATTGTTATAAGACATAAATGGTTAAATTAAACAAAGGTGCATTTGGTTGAGGCAACGTCATCATGTTCCCTTTCAGCCTGCTGCTGAAGGACCGTCACTCAAAAGTTTACCTCTTTCCTTGTAAGCCACAGATGTTTTGGAAGTTCTTTACATTTCCAGTTGGTTTAAATGTGTCAGGATCTGGACTACCTCCAGCAGGGTTTCTGTGTGTTCAGATCTTAAAGGTTATGTCCGGTGAGAACTCCGCCACCCAGCATGCATCTGTATC
Source organism: Lepomis macrochirus (assembly GCA_024633595.2). Classification (NCBI taxonomy): domain Eukaryota; kingdom Metazoa; phylum Chordata; class Actinopteri; order Centrarchiformes; family Centrarchidae; genus Lepomis; species Lepomis macrochirus. The sequence continues at coordinate 33,883,040 of JALXJV020000012.1, forward strand.
CCATGTGAATACTGCAGTATTTGGGATGCACGGAAGGAATCAAAATCAATCAAACCCAGCGGGCCTGTGCTGGTTTTGATGCTCCGCGGGCTAATTGTATGTGTGCAGTCGGTTCCTGTGCTCTTAGGACTGTTCCTCCCTCAGTTGTTGGCTGTGATTTGTATGCATAGTGGAAGACGGTTTGTTCTGCAAAGGAGGATTTGGCCTAAATATAACTTCAAAGGAGATGCGCCTGCCTCTGTTTCCTCCGCCGGTCGCATCTTTGCAGAGAGGGAAGCTTTTATCTTTGTGTGCTTGTTGTGTGACTCTCGGCTTGCTGCTTTTTTTTTGTTGTTTTTTGCACCTTTCTTGAAGGATTTTACAGTTCTCCTCTGCCCTGTTTTTGTAGTCGGATGTTTGCTTGTGTCTCTATCAACATCAGACAGGTGTCGGTACGGAGATGTTGAGCAGCAGGACCGTAGCAGAACAGCAGCTGCATGTGAAATGGCTCTGCAGGAAATATAAGGTTTACTTCAGTCCTACCTTCATGTTTCTGACGCAGAAATGAGCGTATGATGGAATTAAACACACGCCTCCGTGTGCAGATTAACAAAAGTATTTGTATGCAAATTAAGATGTACTGAATCAGAGGAGTTGAATGGAAGTTTAAGCTTTTTGGTGCGCTGATGAACCAAATTTAAAGGAATAAATGTTGTTGGTTTTGTTGTTGGTTGTCAGTGCTTTCTGTAATTCAAAGTAGCATTTAAAATGACAAAACGGGTTTTTATATACTAAAACACTCAAACTGGAACATCTAATGTTGTTGAAAATATTGAAAATGCTTTGGAATACTGAGCCAATAAAAGTACAGACGTCAAAACACCACATGGACAAAAGTATATGGACACTGGCTATTGCTAGCTGCTCCGCGAGGTTGTACTCAGGCACAGTGGTGATCCTAGCAGGTATCGTATAGCATTTGTTAACACACTTAAAAACAATTTCTAATTAGCAGTAAACACAAAGTACCGCTGAGGCTGATGGGAATGTCATTAGTGTACAAATGTTGATGTAACGACGGCGCTAGATGAAAAGTCAGCTGTTCACCAACGTTATTACAGTTCATCCTGAAGTGAACATGACTGGATTAAAGAAATTTGATCCGGACATTCAATAGTTAAATATTTCAGTCTGGATCAAAGTGGTGGACCACATTTCCCTGACATCCCTAGAGCCATGCTGCTAACCTGTGGCTGTTAGAAGCTGCTGAAATTTCTATTTATCTGAGGACTTAAAGGGCTTCTTGTCCACGTTGAGATTGAAAGTTCATTCTTGTTTATGCAAAGTTCATTCTACTCTTTCTCTTCAGCTCCAAAAACAAAATGCATGCATTTCAGGAGGTGGATGACATTTACTTGCCGGTATTAGAATGCCAATTTCAGCCTGATATGTCAGTCTGACCTGCTAACCTTCACTTAGAAAAATCCACATGCTTAGAAAAATCATTCACAGCGAGAGTAAACTGTTGTATTAATGTACACTTTTGCTGTTAATATAAACTCTGTGGGCTCTTAGCAGCCTGTTTGGGGTGCAGACTCGTGTAGTTTTCTACATACACATGCGCTGGCTTGGCTTGACTCTCTTTGACTCCCAGCACGCAGGGATTTGCATCTCCATTACAACTGGGCTACTTGCTCGGAGGAGGTGTGTCTTGGCTGAATGATTTGTTAGTTGCTGTTTGTAAAAGTTAACCCCTGGCTCAGAAAAAGAGGGCAGCAGTGGTAGAGCGAGCCAGAGAGTCAATGAAGAGAGGGAGCGGCGAACAAAACTGAACAGAGCAGTGAATCAGAGAAATGTTATTTTCTGATTGTTTCACAGCTTTTACCTATTCTTACAACAACTGCAGCTTCCCAAATAGCTTTCATCTCAATATTATGTTTTAAATTTTTTCCTGCAGTTACAAGAGCGAAGAGTGTCATGTGTAGAGATGACGGTCCATCTTTGGTCTGAATGTCAGGCCACCCTGTGCGTCGTGTATTGGAGCACATACAGACGCTCGCTGTGCGATCCCTCTGGCTCTGCATTCTGTCCGTTTTTTAGATGTGGGATGCTGTCAGGTCAGTGTGCTCAGACATTCTTTCCCAGACTCCAGTAAAAACATTTTTTTTTTTTTTTTTTTAGTTATTTTCTCATTTACTGTATAATTAGCAAACTTGATAAAAGCACAGGGACTCATCTGCCAAAATGTAAGCTTTAATTGGAAATGTTGTGATTGTGATAGAGCTGCAAAATTTACTGACTAGTCTGCAACTGTGATTTGGAAATGTCTTAATAATTTAATCTATCTTTCTAGTTGCAAAGGAATGTTGCGTTTATCTATTTTGTTATTATTGTAAATTGAAGATCTTGGACTGCTGGTCGAACAAAACAAGACGTGACATTGGAATGGATAAACTGGGATAGATATTTTCCACATTTTATAGACTAACTGATTAATCAAAAGGGGAAAAAATTGTAGATTAATCGATAATGAAAGTAACAGTATGCAGTGATCGTTGCAGCCTTAGACTGTGAGTGCATCACCGTCCATTTAGGCTAAAATGTGTCAGTTTGTCAGTGAGCTCTGGCTGGTCAGCACAGGGCTTCTGAGTGCCAGCTAATCCAAATTTATTCTTTAAAGGACACAAACTGCTTGTTGCTGTTATGTGGCAGATGTTCACGTTGTACACTGTCTGTCATATGATTCTACTCTCAGGCTTCTCTGACAATCTCTCTGGTAATGGATGGAACATTTTCAATAACTGTGCCGCATGTAGTCAAGCCGAAACAAAGCTGTTTTTATTTGTTCTTGGAAAGTGTTTGTATTTGGAGATATGATGTTTTTACCAAACACTTTGCATCCAATTTAATTTAGTAGCCTGCATGTCTCTAGAAGAGACTCAAGTGGAAGTGCCAGTTGTTTTGACAGTAATTGATTTGAGGAAGAAAAGCGAGGTCTTTTTAGATTAAATTCACTTTGCTTTTTCAGTAATTGTTGTGAGCTGCTCTAACAGAATGAAAGGTGTTGAACTCCCTCTAACCAGCGGTCTCCAACCTTCATCACTTGTCACCCCTCAAATTGAATTAGTGTACGGAGATGGTCATGAACGGTTCCGGATAGTGCAATTTGAAAACGTAAATGAGAGTTTTCAGGCCATACGACCAATGATCTGTTTCATACAAGTCAAGACTTAATAGTCGAACAACGTCATAGCAGTCGGTGCTGAAAAAATGTTTTGAATCGTGGATTTGGAGAATCGTGACACCCCTCATTCTGATTGAAAGTCAGTTGTTGCCTGACAGATCATCAGTCCTCAACCAATTTCAGCTAGCTAAAATAATCTACTTTTATTGTAAGCATTTTGTCTGAGTAAGGCAGAGGCTAAGTTTAATGGTTGTTTTTTTTGTGTGTGTATGTAAATAAATATTTCTTGTCTTGTATTTTTGGGTTAATATAGAGCATCACCGTGATTTTATTTATTTTTTGTTCAGTGTGTTTTCAGCTCACACCAATTCTAAAATTAGTGTCTGAGCTGTCTAATCAGCGTGTGGCATAATAGTGTCTGCTCCAACCATATGTGACAAACGCACGACGTTTCCCACGACATATTGCTTTTGACAGCCCCTAAGGGCCTTTTTACACGTACCTCGTTTGGTCCACAATTTCTGACGTTTCAGTTTCATCTCAGCCACCATAATGCATAATTGCTATGTGTAAACAAAACTATTTGCATCACACGTATACAATTGTACAAAAATGCAACTGTAACCGTAACTTAAAATCCAATAAAAGTTCTTTCTCACTAAAAAATAGATTGTACATAATTTCTAATGTCCTCACTTTTCAAGCTATTGTTACTTCTTGTACCCTAAATAAATAAATAAAGATCTTTAAACGTTCTCAGTTTCTTGATTTTTTCCTCTCTTTCTGAGGCTGGATTAACTTTTGATCAATATCCTCAATTTCCAGAATCCCTTTGAAAAAATGCCCTCGCTTTCCAAAAAGCACACAAGCCCGTGCACGCACGCTTGCACATCGAGAAACTCTTGCTCAGTTACACAACCATAAAGGCTCACACACACTCACTCACATGCAAATAGACGCTGTACACACACATTTTACAGCAACAGCAGTCCTGAGTAAATCTGCATTACACTCCAATCAGGATGACTAAAACACCTTCTACCCACACGCTCCCTAGTAATGTCATCTCTCCAGTCTACGTGTGTGTGTGTGTGTGTGTGTGTGTGTGTGTGTCTGTATTTGTGTGTGCAGGGTGTTTACCGTGTTCCCCCTTATATCTTGGGGAAATCTGTACCGAGGAGGTATTGAGCATTTTTAGCCATTTGGTCTCGACTCTGCAGCGCTGCAGCTTCACCTGCAGCCTTCAGCAGATTTGCTGCTGCTGCTGCTGCTGCTGCTGCTGCTGCTGCTGCTGCTGCTGCTGCTGCTGCTGCTGCTGCTGCTGCTGCCGGCGAGGGGAAACACAAGCACTGCAAGGTCAGAGATGAGAGTCAGTTTGTGAAGGGGTTGGGGGGAGAGAGTGGAAACACAGAGAGAGAGAGAGAGAGAGAGAGAGAGAGAAAAAGAGACAGAGGCGTCGAGGTCCACCTGGCAGGCCGTCCTCTGCTTCGTCTTCAACAAGATGGATTCAGAGAACAACGAGTCTGGTAGGGGGCTGCTTTTTAATTTGCGTCTCGCCTGTGTTTGTGTGTGTGTGTGCAAAGTGTTGCAGTACCCCACTGTGTGTGTGTGTGTGTGTGTGTGTGTGTGTGACAGAGAGTAAGGGAGACTAACAGAGTCCAGGTCTGCAAGCCTGCACGGCGGCGGCCATTGATCTGCTCCTAGTGCGAACCATCGAGCTCGCTCACTCACCCCAACCGTCCAATCAGCTGCCTGGTTCCACTCTACTGACGCACCTTGAGACCAATCGGTGCCATAGCACAGATTTCATGTTGTCATAAGAAGAGAGGGGTGGTGATGATTTGTGGCTCTTGTTATTGTTTTTATGAATTAAAGCTCACGCTGTTTCACTTCAGCTGCTGCAGTGTCAGTGTGTCTCAAAGATTATCTATCAGCCGGTTGGTTACTACTACTCACTATACAAATAATGCAAAATATAATAGTATTTTGTATAAAGTTTTCTCGGTTTGAATTCAACAAAATATTTTCCCCCACTTGATTGGTAGCTTTTGCACCTCATCCTCAGGCATAGATGCCTTTCTGAAAGTAGAACATGAAAATGTAAAGAGCCATTCACAGCCACACCTTCTGTGTTCACAGGCGACTGTTTTGATGATTCAGCTGTAGTCACAGTAACATCCGTTTGGAAATACCTTCCACTCTGATCAGTGTGACTGGAATGTATCTGACGTAACAAGCTGCTTCAGCCCTCCATCACTAGTTTTAATAACAGACATTATTAACAGACACAAAATTCCTAAACTGTTCTCTACATGTAGGCTGCCAGTGTACAGACTGTGTCCACAGGTGAATCTGAGCATGAAGGACTGCGCGTGGTCGTTTGGTTGGTTTGCGGTCGTCCTTGAGCCTCAGGCTGGCAGATGTTTGATTGGCAGCATAACTGTAGCACCAGAGGTCATCTGTTGTCTTTCATGCTCAATTGAGTCACACCCACCCACCCTGCTACCTTGCTGCTAGACACACACACACACGTTTGTACTTCTATATACATGTGAGGACCCTCATTCAAGCGACTAAATGTGTAACTAGCACCTTAACCTAATTCTGACCTTGGTTCTAAAAGGAGGCTTTAGCCCTGCAGTAGCCCTCTGAAGAAGTGAGGAGTCGACATAATGTCCAAACATGTCCACACACTGTATACAATTCAGATTGGTCCTCACAAAGCTAGAAGTACAAGAGCACAAGCACTTGGATGCAAAGACAAGTACACACACACACACACACACACACACACACACACACACACACACACACACACACACACACACACACATGTCAGAATAGCTGACTGTAAAATATACAGAAGTGGACACACACAGTTGCAAAACATACACAATAGCTGACTGCAACAATCAGCTGACTGAGCAGGATGACATCTGGTTACATACAGACAGACTTCTCCCAGCACTGTAGCGTGCATTCATTCTGACACACAAACACACACTCTGCAAGCAGAGATACTCAAACAGAAAACACACAGTACAGTTCTGGCAATGATATGAGGGAGGGAGAATCTGATAGAGAAGAGTTAACCAGGGCCGGACCTGACAGTGTTGTAAGTCACTGTCTGTGTGTGAGAGAGAGAGCACTCCATTTCTTTATTCTCATAGAGTAGGCTAAGTAAACAAAATGCAAATAGCTTGTGTTACCAAAACTTTGTTTTTAACTACTGCTGGGCTGGTGGAGCCAAGTGCAGGCCTGAGAGAGGGAGGAGACTGGATAAAAGAGGAATATTTCCTGCAGGGTTAAAGGGATCGGAGGTTGAAAGTCTAAATACATAAAAACAGAACCGGGTTGGTGTCTGCTGTGCAGAGCAGAGGGAACCATAGTTGAGAGTCCAGACTGTGAGCCGAGCGGGTCCAGAGCAGAATTTCCATTTCCAGTAGCGGAAAGTAACAACACGTTATTATGCAAAATTCCTACAGCGGAGGGCTTCATTTTGTTTTCCCTTTGATGGGAGCTGGAGCGTTGCGTCAACTGCTGTGAGCGGAGGTCAGACTAGAGGAAAAAAACCCTCAATATTCGAATCCCAAAATTAAAAATTGAATGCGTACCCAACGATCGAATATTGAATATTCAAATATTAGGGTTTATCCCTACAAATGATTTTTGACCTTGTGCCATTCGTGCAAATTTGACCACTGGATCGTATGTTCAGTCTGTTTCTTTGCCCCAAACAGCCAATGTACAAACTGCACAGACATTAGCTGCAGCTATAGCTAGCAACATACGTGCCGGTTTGTGTGTGACAGCACAGCTTCTGACTGAACTCATCAGAAACTCCACTTGTTTCTGTTATTTCCTTTCAGTCCGTGTGTCCTCTTGTCTGTGCATGTTTATGAAGCAGATACATGAATTCCCAGTCAAGTTAAAAAAATGTTGTACACAGACTGCAAGGCCTTGATTTTTGTCTGAGAGAGAGTGTCAGTGAATAAGGCAGGGGACCGTGTTGTACTGTCATTTGTGATCAACTCGCATGCAGTTTTTGGGATTTGTGTGTGTGTGTGTGTGTGTGTCTGTGTGTGTTGTTGGTTGTTTGTTAATGAGGTTTTCTCCAATGTGAGCTCAGTCCACACAGCCAGAGCCACAAATTACTTTAACGAGTAGTGGGAGGGTTTTTTAATCTCAGCTTTTTAATTATGAATATTTGAAATCACAGATTTACAGAGTAGACTGGATGAATCAATAATAGCTGACTGCTGCAGACACTGTGTGTGTGTGTGTGTGTGTGTTGCTGTGATTACCAAAGCTGATGATGCTGATGGAGTTTGAGTCTGATTGGAGTGATCAGATCTGCTGTTTGAATCAGCTCCACCTTCATACCTCACTCAGCCTCCTCCAATGTGATTGGTGGAACTGCATAACACAAAATGCAAAAGGCATCCTCAGTATTACAGTATTCAGTATCAGTATTACAGTAGCAGTGTGATATATTAACAGTACAGTAGTAGTGTAATAGTATGATTTCCCATAATGCAGCGATGGTAGGAATCTGTCAGCCTTGGGTTTATCAGCACTGTCAGGATGGATTTGCATCATCAGAGATTTACTTCTAATCTAATGCAACTTGATTGTGAGGAACTTGCATTGTTCCTCAATGTGTTTTTCCTTCCTCCTGCTCCCAGGCGAGGTAGCTGGCCTCCCACCCTTAGTCTCCAGGTTTCTACCTGTTAAAACGTTTTTTAAGAGATAAGATAGACTTTATTGATCCACACTGGGGAGATTCACTTGTTACACTAACCCGAGATAAAAAAAACAGTACAAGAGATAAGACAATACACATTACATACAATGTTGCCATTGGCTGCTCGTGGTGGGAACTGTTGGGTAAATAATCTTACACTTCAGTTATGAATTGGCTCTATATAAAATGTAACTGATTGATTTTTCTCAAATTACTGTTTACTTAAACTTGATAGAAACAAAAATACAATTAGAGAATTTGGAGAGACGTTGATGGTATTTGAACAAAGATGTATTTGAATTCTTTAAAATAACTCAAATATATAGGCCTATGAAAAATGTATGCAGCATCATCTTTTATTTTTGTCTTTCTGTCAGCTGATACCAATACACTTCATGGTATACTCGCTGTACCCCTAACTGAAAATTTTAGGGGCACAGGCAGAAAATGTAGGGGCTCACACGTAAAGGCTCAGTCCCATTTCACCCCTGTGCCTACCACTTGGCTCTACCCCGTTTTACTCATTCACAGCTAGGGGTAGGATGTCCCCATTCTTGTTGCGATACAGGGGTAGGGGAGGGCTACATAGCCCACTATGGCACACTCCAAACAGAGGGCTAAGAGAAAGCTCCCAGAATAAGTTTAAACATTATAAGGAATAAGTATTTTCTTTGTATAATTTATGACAACCATGGTTATTCTTCAGCGTCAATGTCATTTCAGCGTAATATCTTGGTTTTCTTCAAAACAATCATTCAAACAAAATCAAACAAAATTGCTAGTTCAGCCACTAGCACGTTAGCTAGGTTTGCTAGTAACTTTAGTTACCTGGTAATGAAGCTGTTTTTGATTTTTAATTGACTTGTTAGATCACTTGATGTGTGATATAATGGGCCTTTCTGAAACTAGACTACTTCCACTCCGATACAGAGGGAACCTTGGTCGGAGTCACCCTCAGCCTCGAGCTCCCTAAACCACGAAGGGTGTAAATATAAAAGCCAACTTTCGGACGAACTACCCTCTCCCCCCAGCGTAAAAAGGATCTGACCGTACAGCTGCGCTTGTGTTTTGCAATAATGAAACTGAAAGCATTTGTCATTCATTTTGGTTTAGAGAGGATTAAATAAAAGTTGAAAATTAATCTCTGGTTAACACTGTTTAAAATTAGTCCAAGATAATAATGACATTTTCTGTGTACAGTGAAGTGGATGAATAACAGATGAACTCTGATATGAAGTGGAATTACAATTTAAAGCACTCATTATAGATTTTATAGATTTATGATCAAAATCAGAGAACCAAGATGAATTTGAGATCAGATGTTGTAAGTGTGTGCTTTTTTAAAAAATTATCTGATCTATTACCTGCTCGATATCACACTCACAGCCACAGGAAACAATTTAAAGGCCCTCTGTATGAGATTCTGAACATTAATATAACGGCAAACTATTTGCTGTGTGAGGATAAAGTGGAGTAATGGCGTCCTAAGCAGAGAATGATGTCACACTCCCTCCGTGTGTGTTGTCATGCGAGCTTCTCTGTGCTTTGTTTTGGTAGCCGGTCTGGTAGCACGTGCATGTGTAGTGCATGTGAGTCCCTCCCTGGGACACAGATGGTGACGTGGGAGTGGATTTTCACTCTCTTTTTCCCCATGACAATGAATAGTGAAATTGACCCCCCCCCCACCACTTCTGTGGGAATCCCACAGGAATCCAGCCACAAGGATTCCAAAAAAAATGTCATCCTCTACTCTGAAACTGTCAGCTTCTTTCTTATCTAACGCAGTGTACCAAGGATTTATTTCCACCAAACCAGAGCTGGGGATTGTTGGAGCATTGGAAAGACTAACGAAGAATGTCTTGGTGAGTTTTTGTTTAGTTTCTGTCCAGTTTGAATGAAGCGGGTTTTGAGTTTGTTCTGGCCTGAGATGTCGGGGCTCCACTGCGACATTTAGTGGCAGTGAATGTCTCATACATCACCTATTTTTTTTTTTTTAAAAGCCAGAGGCCTGATGTTCTCACATTTCCCAATGAAATGGGGGGTAAATTGAGACAACCGTGCTTCCCAGAATACCGAGTTCTTGGAATTTCTTCCTTTACTGCAGGAGTAATTGTGATATTGCCCGTGGCTGAAGTCCTAACTTGATCAATTTAATTCAGTCTCGTAGATCGAGAAGATTTGCTTGCTGATAGAGATTCATTCAGAGGCAGTCCCAGTTAATTGGATTTGCTCCGGTTTAAAAGACACACGACTTCTTTTTAAAAGGCTGTTTCTGACTCGAAAGCTTCACTGTTCGTAAACCTATCTGATAGGTTGGCTGCAGACAGGCTGTGTATCTCTGACATTTACCCCAGGTAATATACTTTGAGTCACGTCAGAAACTATGTCCCTGTTGTTCTTGCTGTTCCGTTTGTTTGGTTATGCTGCATAATTATTAAATACTGTGTTTGACCTTCTTCCTCTTCAGCGCCTCGCAGCTGATTTTGTATAGTTGTTAAATTCCAGCACAAAACTGGTTAAACTTAATAAGGTATTGATCAGCTATTGGCCGAGCATGCCAAGATACAGCAAAGCCACGATAAACAATTGGGCTTATTCCACTGAATATTGATGGCTGAACCCTTCCTGAGCAACGCCGTTGTTTAGTTTGCAGTATTTAATGAGTGTGTGTGTTTTTGGTACTTTGATGTGAGGTCAGTTGTTTTTGCATTTTCAGATTGATTCAATTTGTATTTTGCAACAGCTAGGATTAGTCACATACCCTTAACAGCCACATAGCAGTTTTTTTTATTGTTGCCGGTTTTTTTTTTTACTTCTCCAGATTGTTTTTGTGTTAAATATATTTTTGTTGATCAATACATTGATTTTAAAATTAAAGCTAAATGTAAGAAGTTGGTGCCTTTTTATTTTAAACATTGTAAAGTGACTTTTTTCCTGACATTTTAAAGACTAAATTATCTAACTTAGGACGGACATTTAAAGATGCGAATCATGTGTAAAGAATCCTCAAACTCTCAGGGCTGCCTCTTTTACTCTATACTGGTTTCAAAATGACCACCTGGCATTAACTCTCTTTCATCCCATCAATCCTCCTAAAACATGATTTAAGAGGATATTGTTATGCATCTTATGTGTTGATGGTGGTCTTGTAGAGATGGAATAATAACACGGTGGCAATAAAACTGTATTTGTCGATTTATTTATTTTCTTTAATAGAAAATTGGATTTACTGTACGTTTATATTGATTAATACACTGACACAAGACTGAGGTAGATTAAAGTTGGGATTTGCAATCCTCAGTCTCTCACAGAACTAAAAACAACTCCAACATGTGATGTGAAATAGACAGAGGCTCCGGAGCTGCTCCTGATGACCTTGTATGGAAACAAAGTTTAATGGGAACTGTTGCTCTGCTCCGGATGACTGACCAGAGACAGACGCTCGTTTTCGGTCTCTGAACCGTTCAGCAGAAATACAAACAAAAGATATCCTGAGTTCATTAAAATGGATTCAAACTATCAGAGATGATTTTAAGAATCATGGGGGGGTGATGGAGCAGTGGATAAGACACACGCCTTTGGTGTGAGAGACCCGGGTTCAAGTCCACTGTGAGACACCAATGGGCCCCTGAGCGAGACACTTAACCCCTCGTTGCTCCAGAGGCGTGCGACCTCTGACATAAATAGGAATTGTAAGTTGCTTTGGATGAAAGCGTCAGCTAAATGAAATGAACTGTGAGTTCAGCTCATGATAAGAACATAAAAGATGAACAGTTACTGACACATGAGAGATTTCCAAGCCTAAAGGACTATTTACACTCTCATTTGTTTATTTGCAAAACTTGGATTTACAAAAGAATTATATTTTTTGTCTTGTTTTGACATGGTTTAAACTCGATCACATTGAGGTAGGTCTTCCTTTTTCAGAATGCAGGGCTGCTAAAAGACATTGAAATAGTCTTGTTCATTAATCATTTTTGCAGATATGTGTGTAGCTGACGGCTGTGTTTTGGCACCTCCTGAGCTGTTAGATAATCACTGGTGCTGAGCACTGTTGCCTCTTTTTTGATACACTATCATTCATAATGCACAAAGGGAAACTCCTTTTGGAAATCTTTCAAAGTGTTTGAGTAAATGCTCTGCCCCCCCCCCAAAGACAAACAACCTCTTTTTAAATTTAACTATAAACTTAATATGCAATATATGTTTTCTTAGATAGTAAACAATGGCCAAATTAGCGCAGATTAAAATCACAGAAGTGACTGCAGAGGTCTGAGCTTCAGGGCAGACTGACTGTGTCTCTCTGCTCCATGACGCTCAGACCTGAAGGCATGTCGCTGTGCTGGCAGAGCTCCATAAATGGTATACGTGGTCATTTAATGGTCCACTGCCTCAGTCCGCTGCTGGATGCTCACCATCACTCACGAGATGTATGTCGTCATATAGTCTAGAGTCACAGAGTCTGCTTTCTTTCTTAGGTCGTGCTGTCCTCGCAGACTACAGGAGAGATCAGTCTGTCCTCACATGTCTCTGAATGTTTGATTGCTGATCTACTAAGATATTTTGGTTTTGGGTCTGATTGGTGGTGGTGTCTTCTGGGACAAACCATATTCGGAGGTTCAACTTCTGTCACAAATTCTGCGGGCTGCAGCTGGATATATTTGCTTTAAGTTACTGCTAATGCCAACATTTCATGCTGCTTCTTCAAATTAAAAGCATTCAACTGGCAAACCACAGGGTGGATTTTATTGTGAAGCAGTTACAGGAAAACCGAATGTATTTGTTATCAGCTGAGGTTAGCGCTGACACTGAGGTTGATCACTGAAAATGCACTTTTTTGCACTTTTCATCAGCAGAATATTTAAAATTTTACTTGGGAGTTATGGAACAAAAGCAGACAGTCGCAGTGAGCTGTTGGATGAATAGCTGCAGGCAACCTCCAACTCATCATTAATTCTCTCCTCACGCTGCACATGCAGGGTTGAAATCACATCATGCACAGTTTTGTCCAGCTGTTATTTAAACAGAGACACCAGTTCATGTTCTTCTGTTTTATTCTTAACAGAGAATCTGCTCAAGGCATGTTTTCTGCCCCCAGTGTTCCAACCTGTATGTATTATTGAATACTTTGCCACATGTAACCACAGGTGTTGCCTAATCAACCAGGACTGATACAAGGTCATGTGAAGATGTTAATTAACAAACGCTCCTGTCTTTGCAGCCTAGGTCCTCACTGATTAAGATGCTGTGGATTCACCTCTCTGTTCAACTGTATAATATAGTTGTGAAGGAAGTTGAATGGTGTGAGTTCCAGTCCTATTTGCTACCATTTCACGCCTCTCTAGTCCCAACTTTTCCTATTGCGATGCTTTTAAAAGTGTGTTTTGTAGAGTGAAAACTACGAATCAAACTTCACAGACAAAGAACCAAACATTGTTGGTGAATGTGTCCTTCAGACTGAGCCATCCTTTGGTTGTTGCGGGTGCAGCTCTCGCTCATCGACACATTGCTGTGCTGAGCAGATGCGTTTTTTCAGCACAAGTAAACTCAAGTGGTGTTGCGTAAACAGCAACATATGCCCGTGAGTGCTGTGGATCTCTTCCTGCGGTGGCATTTGGCAGCCTGCTCGCTGCGTTGAGACATCCAGATTGAGTCTGTCACAAGAGGAAGCAACAGAAAATTGCCCCACTCAAGGATTTCTAAACTGGGGTTTTGAGAATACCCAGTTTCCTGGCAGACCAGAGGTTTATTTAAGTACTGACGTGCCTTTCAGCAAGGGACTTTAGGTCTAGTTGTAGTCGAAATGGGCAGCTCCGATTGCAGAAAAGTTAATTTGTGCTTTTTAATCTTTTATTGCATAATAGTTTTGTAAATGAGCGGGTTCATTGAAAGACATCAGTCCGTTCCAGTTTCCCTTACATATTGTATGTAAGCCCTAGTTTCACTTTGCTGCAATTTGTCGCGGTTTGAATGTCATTTCTGAGCTGCTTCCACGCTACAGAATCTTAACATTTCCATGTCTATGTGCTATTCTGGCTTTGAAATTGGCATTGAAATAAATCCAGCCCAAAGTATCTGTTATCACACGTTAGTATATTTCTGAAATCCTCAATAGAATTAAACTATACAAGAAATAGAAAAATGGCCAATTCAGTTATGAAGCAATTTGATCTGAGCGAGGAATCAGCTACTAAAAGGATTAGGATTGAATTCTTGCTGTGCTTCCCGGACTCAACAACGTCTCGGTTTTCCTGCTGTTACTGTAAAGTCTGTTCATCAGATCCAGCTGCTTTTTTGTAAGAAACGTTTTTACTGGTCATATTTCATTCTCAGGTTTAAACTGAACCGAGTGGATCAGTACAGACAGAGCAGCCAGGAAACCTGTTTCACAGTTCTTTCTTTCTTTCTGGCAGACGCGCATCTCAGCGCCGTGGGGAAAAGGAAAGCAGGGTTTTGATCCCTTTTCCTTTTTTGGGGGGCTTTGATGATCACAGTGTGGTGCGGCGCCTCCCATGCTCAGCCTGAACTCCCATTGAGAGCTGACATGAAATTGAAAGCTTGGCAGATAGAAAATGGAAGACGTCTTTTGATGCCTTTTTTACTGTCGTCGGTGAAGCAGCAGGGTCATCCCTGCCACGGGTTGTCCTGAACTACTCCGATGAGCTACAGAAATAAATATTTTGTTTAGAAATACTGGTGAGATGTGGGCATTGTATCACCATGCAATAGGTTTATGCAAAAACAGTGAGTAGGTATCAAGATCAGTTTCATTTATATAGCATGCTTTAAACAGCCCAGGGTGACCCAAGGTGCTTTATAGGTTAAAGACACAACAATAAAACAGTAATCACAAAGTAAAAGTACAGCAATAAAACATTAGAACAGTATAAGTGATATTAAAATCATCAGGGATAATAAGTGACGTTATGAAGGCGTTAATCACCCTCTCTAAATCTTTAAGAGGGCGATAGGCCTTTATCTTGGCTATTGTTCTCAACTGGAAGAACCGAGATCTAACAGTGGCGGATATCTGTTTTATCAAATTTAAACGCACTGTCCAATACAACGCCAAGACTCCTCACAGTTGAGCGATTATTTGAAGTTGAAGGGCCGAGAGAATCTACATCAAGCGGTTCAGGATGTCCAAACACTATGACTTCATGTCCTATGGGGAGCCAGTCATCCTGATTTGATGTCCTCATATAGTTAAAGGCGAGGAGCCCTTGTAAAGACTATTGTTACTATTCGCAGCCACACTGTTGTCTCATTGTTAAGGAGATGAACTGACTGCGATGTGGCGGTGAATTGTTGCAGCGTTGTCATCATCACGCAGGTTTGATATGATGATAATGGAGTTAAGAGTTTTCTGACGTTCTAAGGAAGCACTGGCAGTATCTCGGCCACTGTCGTGTTGGTTCAGTGTTATTAATGCTGTGGGTCAGGGGTCGGCAAACAAATTCTATCATTTAAAAACAACTGTTGGGTTCCTGGTTAGCTCAGTCAGTAGGGTACAGGCCTTTCTATTGGAGGGTTGTGCGTTCGGTCCCCCCTTGTGCGATTAGTATTTTTTTTCATGTGTCTCACAGTGAATAACTGACAAACCAAGGTACTTCCATCACACTGTTGCATTGCATAAAATGGTCCTGATTGTTGAATTACAATATTTCCTACAGTGGTCTAATACACCAGAGTAGATATCTGTAGATGGGGCAGGTTTGCAGAGCTGGCTTTGAGAATAACCTGTTAAATGTGTGAGCTGAATTTGACATTTTACAGAAGGTGTTTTACATCACAGGGAGGTTTTTTGGAGGTGCCGTTTGTATCGACACTCATGTTGGTTGTCTTCTGAAAGATGAGTTAATAACAGAGATGCCCCCCTAGCTCCCAGCTTCTGTAACAAACACTGCAGAGCAGCTTCATTATTTCACTGACACTTTTCATCACAGCCAGCGGACGACGCTCTGTCAGCCTGTGATATGAGAGGAGGTGCCATTGACTCAGGCTTCTCACACTGTGTGTGTGTGTGTGTGTGTGTGTGTGTGTGTGTGTGTGTGTGTGTGTGTGTGTGTGTGTGTGAAGCATGTTCTACTCTGTTTGTAGTAAATGTTGCTGCCTTGCTGCAAAAAGAATTTTATCTTGTGGGACAAAAAAGATACATAAAGTGAACTAAACCTGCATTTATCACATATGAAATAGTTTCCACATGTTAAAGGAGATTATTATTATGCTTTTCCTTATTTTCTGACGTATCTACAATGTTACAGTGTTGGATGTTTATGTTAAACATGGCCAAAGCTTCAAATAATGAGGTTAAAGTATTTAAAATAAATCCCTTTTTAGCTAAAACCTCAAATTTCCTCCTGTTCTGAAGAAAAGCTTTTTCTACCAACGGCTCCATTCTACAACGCACGGAGCTTGACGGAGCCGGTGTTCCATATAGTCATTTGCTCAGCACAGCAACGCTCAGTCTGCCTGTACCGCTCAGGGACAACAACAGACTGGTAACATGCTTCAGGTCTTGGCCAATCACAAGACAGGGGGCTTGGGGGGGTTTCCTTTAGATGTGTCTCCTTTAAAAGTCTCCTTTAAATGTGTCTTTGTGGCATGTGTCAGTTGTTAGATCTGTATTAGTTGTTAGATCTGTATTTGATGCTCTGTTGATACTTGTAAGTTGTTCCTCAAATGTAAGTCGCTTTGGATAAAAGCGTCTGCCAAATGAGTAAATGTAATGTAAATGTGTCTGAAGATTCTCAGTCACCAAGGTCATAGTTATCCAAGGTGGGTTAAAATCAAGGGCAGCTGGATCTGGTTGCAGATTCTTCAAGACGTTTCACCTCTCATCCAAGGAATTTCTTCGGTTCTGACTGACTGGTTTGAAAGAGGAGTGAAAGCCATCTACACCAAAATAGAGAAACAATCTCAGCAGGAGAGGAGGTCTGAAACAACACTTATCCTCCACTTACAATGCTGTCGTGTCATCCTTTCCTAGTAGATTAAACGCTCACAAAAAACACTCACATCTGGCTTCATGTGACAGTGCCAAAGGCGGTCTTTCAGACTTTGTCTCTGGTGGCTCCATCGACCACGACTGTAATTACAACAGCCAGGAGCACAAACAATCCAAGCAGTATCCATCACCTTGTAACGACCCCACAGAGGTTAAATAGCTGGGACTCCCTGCCAGTCAGTCAGAACTGAAGAGGTCTCTTGGATGAGAGGCAAAACATCTTTCTTCAACAGAGTCCAGTTGCCCTTGATTTTAACCTTCTTTGGATAACGTGAAATGTGATTTATTTGATACATTCACATGTGCATTGTTCATTCAGTGAGTATCCTAAGATTAGGAGTAAATGTCTAAACTTAGAGTCTACAACACCTCAGCGGACCTCTAACCACAATTTTTCCGTTGCTGAGCCAATCACAGTGCAGTATAGGACTCGTTCTAACTGAGATCCGACTTTCATGGTTGTGCTCCATTGACTCTTTTTCTATATTTTTCCAAGATATGGTCAAACACTATTCCTGGGGCACTTGTAATAATTTCAATCACTACCCAGGGAGGTTGGAAGAAGAACTACGATTTAGTCCCTTTCCCCAACCTAAAACAAATCCAGAAAAAAATGTCTGCTGTGGATTGTTTCTAATTTAAGGTTAGTTAGCTAACACTAGCTAACTTGTAATGTAATGTTATAAAGCCCTGCTGTTCTGCTTTTAAATGATTGTAATAGTTAATAGAGACCAGGAACATAGTGATCCTTAAAGGAGACCTATTATACTGCTCTTCCAGCCCTATATTGTAGTTCTGTGTATGGCAAAAAACATTTTTTTTCTTATACTGATTCTTCATTTAGGCCTTCATTTCAGCCTCTGTCTGAAGAAGCTGTAGATGCTCCTGTCTCTTTAAGGCCCCCCATCTCAAAGACCACTGTCTTCTGGTTGGGCAAGACCTGTAGCATGTTACCAGGCCGTGTTCTGTGCCCTTAGTTGAGTGTGAGAGCAAATGACCATATATGGAACACCAGCTCTGTCTGGCTCGGTATTATGTAGAACGGAGCTGTTGGTAGAAAAAGCAGTTCAAAACAGAGCGTTCAGAACAGGAGGAGTTTTTTGCTCATAGTGATTTCCTATAAATGCTTTAACCTCATTGTAGATAAGTCATGAAATGTGGAAAAGCATAATAGGTCTCTTTTTATATGGTTGTCTTTGTCTGTAAATGTATAGTGGAAACAATTCGGTTTGCTTTCTGAGACCGCTTTTTAGTTTTTCAAAAATAGAACAATATTTTTCCAGGGAGTGCAGATTTAGGGGCGTGGCTTAACAAAGGGTAAATTAACACACACAGTAACTGACTTCATATTTCTGCAGTGAGATGAGGACTTTTTTTTTTTAGACTGAAAGCATGTCATAATTTTCATGGAGCAGTCGAGGCCTCTGACTGTCCAGTGTTCATGGATGACATTTAATTTTGTGGCATTCTGTGTACATTTTGGGGGTCATGACTCTTCAGATTTATTGAATAATGTTTAAAATTGTTTAATATTTAAAATTGTCAGTTCCCTTAACATATTTTGATTGCGGTTTAAAATTCAATAACCAACACAAACATGCTCATGTACCTGCACTCCTAACATCTACAGACACATGCGCTTGACAGCACTTACTATTAATAGGCTCACCTCAGGCCAAACACACAGCAGTCACACACTGACAAAAAGACACACACACAAACACACTCAGGTGTATGACAAGTTGTTCTGTAGCAGAAAGCTTTTCCTGTGAGCATTTGTGTTCATCCGTGGTCGTAGCGCAGTTGCCAACTGTATCGGCTTCTAGATACATATTGAGTTGTCCACAGTGTGGAAATGTCACAGAAAAGTCATTACAGGGTGTCACTCATCTATCTCCTCTGTGTGTTTAAATGCATCAGTGATGTGTGTGTGTGTGTGTGTGTGTGAGAAGACATTTGAGCACACAAAATTCCCCCTAGAGGTGTATGACTATATATGTTGTTTGTTTTGTGTGTGTGTGCCTGCAGATGTATATCTGTGCATGTGCTTGCAGAGATGTGACACAATGTGCATATGTCTCAAATCAGATCATGTCACCTTTCTTTTAATCAGTTATGTCCTAATGATATTAAAGATCAAAAATCTACGTTCCTTCTTAGAGCAGTGTGTAAAATATTTAGCAAAAACTGCAGTCAGTCCAATTGCACAACTGGTTAAAAATACCAAAACAAAAAATGGGATAAATTAAAAACCCAAATAAAGTAAAAATAGGGGGAAATTATAATTAAGGAAACAGTAACAAAAGGGCAAAACTGTTTACGGTTTTCCACAGAAATGTATTAAAGTTAAATAGTTTTAGAAGTCAACGGTCGGTTGGTGGTGAGGGAGACCGGAGACTTTAACATGCATTGCAAATGATCCTTAACGTTCACAGGATCTCTCTTGACTGTCTCTCCTATATTAAATACTCCAACATTGCTCCAGCGTGTGGGCAATACATGCTGTGGCCACATTAGGTGTGCAGCGTGCTAAAGCCAAGTTCAACAGGCTAACCTGCAAAAAACAAACGGTAAAGCTGCATAAAATTGCCAAAACTTCCAAGTTCCAAGTTTGAAGTCGGTACCGATTCATCCTTGAGCTTCACTGTTGAAGCTAATTTTGCTTTGTACTGACCTTTTGTTGAGAAAGCAGTCCAAAGTAAAATGGTTAGTGCGCACACGTAAGAAGAGCTTTTCAATAGTTGTGGGAATCCACCAAAATATAAAGATAATCCACTGGGTGTTCACTTCCCCTGATGATGGGAGTAGATAAGACTTTTGTGTTGGTTCTTGCAGTGAACAACAGAGATTGACGTGTTTTTGCTTACAAGTGTTGCGATACAGGTGCATTTGCAGGCTCACAGTGATTTGTGACTTAAAAATGTGTGACAGTCACGTAAAGTCTAGGGATAATGGCCCCTTGGACCGGCCTCCCATTGGATATGTAATAGAAAAACCATCGTAAGTATTAGGACATAAAATGATTAGAACAGTGATAATAACAAATACATTTCTCAGTGAAACAAAGAATTCTTTAAACATTTAGATTGAAATGTTTGTACTGGATTTTTATTAAAGAACAAGGTACCATTGGGGAAATGTAAAGTTTGTTGCGTTGGAGGTGCAGCTAATCCGCTTGAGGGGTCCAAGGTAAGATGTGATACACAAACCTGAACAAGAGAGAAGCCACAGCACAGCAGTATACAGCGCTCCACCCTCCTCCAGGCTCTGATGTTTCCTGGTGAATTACATGGTGGAGCAGTGCTGGAAACTGACGTCTGGTTTGTACGACAGCGATTTAATTAGCAGAGGTCGAGAGTCAAATGGCTGATAATCAGTTATTTTGTCTTCGTTATCAGAATCCCGTCAGATTTAATAACTGGATCTGTGGAGCTCTGCTGCTCTTTATGTTCTGCCGTGGCTCTCCGATTATCTTTCCTCCAGAGCCGGGAAACTTTCTCATCACGTCTGTGTCACCGGGTCTCCACAACACAACACTGATAACACAAGAAAGAGGAACACAGTATAGGAACAGGCCGTCACGGCTGTGCGGCGCCCCAAGCGTAGTTCACATCTGGAAAGTTGCCAAGTACATTTACTCCAATACTGTGCACAGGTACAGTACAGTTTGAGCTACCGCTACATTCTACTCCTTTACGTCTCTGGCTGGAGTTACTTTGCAGATGACAAGGTATGAACTGATGAGATATTAAAATATTAAAACTTCACTATTAATTGCTTCTCCTTTTCACACGTGTGTGTGTGTGTGTGTGTGTGTGAAGTCAGGCAATATATATTTTAAGTTGTTACAGTATTAAATTGAAATGTAATAAAACAGGTGATCAATCATATAAAGAAAACATTTGGATTAAAATAAAGGAAATAAAAGAAACCTCAAACGTAATTGAAAAGCTGCCGATCTTTCTACTAGTCTCCACACACAGATTCAGCAAATTGAAATATTAAGTGTAGCTTTACAATTCAAAGCCATTATATTTATAACGACTCAATTGCAGCTATTGGCTATATTACTAGAAATAAGTAAACTTTGAACTATCCCTTGTAATATAACCCAGATGATACCGGCTTTTTTAGGCCCATATAAATATTTGAGTTTTAGAAAATGTATAGTCATCTATCAGCTAATAGAAACAGTATTACATAAATGTGTTTTTTAAATAATTGGTACAAATGTATGCACCGAGCTGGATATCTTGGCGATGTCAGTGCTCTGTGGATGACGAACTATCCCCATATGACATGTGTGATGTGGGTGTGGAAACCGCCTATGGTGATCACCGTCACAGTGATGGCTCAAGAAGCATGACAACAAACTTAAAAATGTAGAAGTGCAACAGGTGCCGGGCTGTGGCTCTGTAGCCTGTTTGCACCACTGACGTTACTGTACTTGCACAATGTTGTTTTAGGCTATAGCCTTATTGTAATTTGAACTACAGTAAGCTATGTCTGTTCGGACTAAATCTCCATGAGAAATAAAGAAAAAGGGGAAAAAAGTTGGTTATAATAATCATTTACTTATAGTGATCAACTTGAGAGATGTGATCACTTTAAGTTTTTTGTTTTGTTTTTTTTACTGTGCTACTCATTATCTTGAGTAATAAATCCACACTAAACAGCAAATAGGTAATTTATCATTTCTTTCCTTATTTGCCACCTATATATATGTTTGATCGTGGTCTGTTGGTAGAAAATGGGTCAGCGTGTGTGTCGGTGTGTCACCTCTGTGTGTACAGTATCTTCTGTATCTTCATTTTGCCCAGAGTGAAAGTAATATAATACAAACCTTTAAACTGTTGAAGGTTCCTGGGCTCTCTGAGGATTTATGAAGAGTAATCTCCAGCTAAATCCTCCTCTTCCATCTCTTCGATAAAAGGCTTAGACAGGTAATTGTGTCTCTGCTCTGAATCGTGCCATCTCCCTCCCCCAGGACGCCCACCAGCTTCAGTTTTATCAGTTCCCCTTTTCTAAGCTCCAACCCTGCGATGGGGGCTGGTTTGAGGATGGTGAAGAGTGATACACTTTTATTTATCTTCCTGGGTTGAAAGTTCAGGGGATAAATGAGTTTCAGGATTCTCTTGAAAATGTGTCATTTAAGAAAATAGTGTGTCCACTAAAAAAAAAAAGAAGAAGTTTTATGGTTCTTGGGCGAGGTGTTGTCGGCAGATTCAGCGTTTCTTTAGGACATCAGATTGATGAACGATGTCCTCGTCTTCAGCCTCCTCAGAGATTTGTCGCCTGGAGGTGGAGGGAGGGATGGAGGCTGAACAGAGGCGGGAGAACAGACTGAATATTGGGCTCATTTGTCAGCTTGTAGCCAAACCAGCCTCCTTTCTCACCATCTACTTCCTCCCTTCCATCCATCCTTTTCTCTTTCCTTGACACCCTACAGATCTTTCTTATCTTGTTTTACCTCTTTCTCTCCCCTAGTAACATCTCCTTCCTGTCCCTCTTGCTTTATTCTTATTTTTTCCTTTCCTCCATCACTTTCTTCCATACATCTCTACCTCCTTATGTTCCATCCTCCCTCCCATCTCTCCATTAATATCCTTCCTTTTTTTGTTCTTTTCATTTATCCTTCCTCCATCCTCCACTTTTAATGTCCTCCTCTTTTCCTTCCTCCATCCCTTTTCCCCCCTCTTTTGAGTCCCATTCTTAGTTCTCATTTCCTGTCTTCTGTCCTTTCCTCCTCCTCCTCTTTAATTTTCCTCTCTACCTCCATGCCTTCTATCCTCACTCCCGTTTTTATTTCCTCCTTCCATCCACCTCTCCTCTCCCCCTCTTTCTCTTTCCTTCCTTCTCTGGTTGATTTCTCCCTGGTGGTGGCTGAAATTCGCTCAGAGATGGATGGGCCGGCGCTGCAATCACCCCACTTGCCGCTGCTTTTGATGGATCTCCCAGCTTGGCCGTTGGAGTCATTCTTCGAGCCGCTCGGTGTTAGCTACCCCTCGGTGGCAGACTGATGAAACAGTCGGCTGGAGAGGTGGAAGCTTCTGTTTTATTGTGTTTCGAAAGGCCCAAAAGTCAGAATGTATTCTTAAGGGTCCACATTATAAGCTAGGCCTCCAGTGCAGCCTGAATACTGGGGGACATGGACATGGAAGTTGCTGGTCCCTGCTTAGTCATCATTTTGTAGTTCCAGCAGATTCTTATCAGCATATATTAAAACTGGGCCGAATGTGCTTTAAATTTTGGTTTTTTTAGTATATCTGGATTACTTAGTGGGTCCACCTGCTTTTGTAAATCACTATATTTCAGCTTAAAGGAGCCCAGTTTTAGGAAAATAACAGTAACAGCCCTCAGCGCTGGCGCCCTTCTGTCTTTTTTTTATTATTGATTACTTTTTTGGCCAAAGGATTACTGCTGGCTGAATGTTTTTGTATATTGAATCAGAATTGGAATCTCCTTTTTGGGCTAAATGACAAAAAAAAGGATATTTCAAGACATAATAATAATGACATCATTGCACTATTCTTCAGCGGTGGAGTAAATCCCAGGGGGTTGGATCATTAGGAACCATAAGGTACTGCTCTGGCAAACAATCTGTTTCATAACGTTTATTTCGGTTAGATCTTGCATCTGGTAGTTTGCAATTTTCTCAAGCTGTGACTGAATCTCTTGATTCCCAACCGAGAAAAGTGTCCAACCAGCAGTGAGTGAGCTCTCCACTGAGACAAAGACAGACGTGCCACCGATGTTGGCAGAGCTTCGTCACCACCTCCTCCTCCTCTTACTATATTAAGTTGCGTGATTGTTGGATAAAGACGAAGTCAAAGCATTTTCTCCTCTTGCCTGAACAGACTGCTAGAATGGGATGTTTGCTAATTACTGTGAGTGTGTTTTTTTTTGTTGTTTTTTTTAAATTTCAATCTGCTGCTTGACAGACCCTTTTCAGAGAGCTGCACAGCCCAGCAGGTCTATGCTGTTGGTATTCATGACATTAGCTGAGCTGCAGAGCTGCAGTGGGTAGCTCAAAGCGTATCGCCAATAGAATGTAGTTGTTTCTGCTAAGGGATAAAAGCATGTCATTTTTCACCAACCCCATTCCAGACCCCAGAGGTTATGATGTTGTTCCCCCTTACTTCTGACTGGCAACAATTCACATGGCCAAAAATGTGTCATTTATGTAAATCTGTCACAATGTATTTGACGAAAAAAATGATTTTGTTGTTTATCAAGTGGGAACAGTCTGTTCAGATGATCTGCATTTTCTGTTGCATTTTCTATCATTGCTCTCTTTGAATTGACGAAAGTAAAGATTTCCCATAATAATTAAGAACAATAGTCTTATTTTATCACTGATCCGTCAGTGTGCAGTTGTTTGAAATAATCATGCTCTCTAATGTCTAGTGTTGAATGAACACTAATTAAAAGAAACAATCCTTTAGTCCGTTTGCTGTGATAGGATTTCGGACGTGCGTCAGCATGTCAGACCTCCCCACCTGGGCGTTTCTTGGAGAGCTTGAGTTTCTCGACACCCTCCTCCTCCTGTGTTCTCCTCCTCCATCTCGGAAACGTGAACCCCGGGATTTCATCTGACTCGGCTGTCTACCCTACATGAATATTTAAATGAGAAAAGCTGAGCTTCAACCGCCTCCGCAGCAAATCCACTATCTACAGTTGGATCATAATTCAATTTAAACATAACGCATTTATCACAAGGCGCAGAGTGTTTTGTGGTTGCTGGTTAAATGCTTATAAGGCAGTGCCACAGGGAAGGTGAATGTGCTCAAGAAGATGATATCTGATGCCCTCTAATCCATCTGAAATCACTCTACCGTGTGAATAATGGGAATGTCGATGAATAACATCTGAGGCTCTCAGTGCCTCCCCCAAATAGGTCAATTCAAGTTTATTTCCAGAGATCGGGGTTAATCTGTACATTGTCATAAAAGAAAGGTCCATAACAAAGAAAAACTCTCATAAACAATAAATGATTTATGATTTATAGAGAAGACGAAGACGGGCTGTGCAATAGGAACAATGTGTGGGATAGGCCTGTGCTGATTGGTGATGATCGTTTTTTCATGCGCTGTCTGTATATAGCCCCTCCTCTATCATTACCACCGCTCCACAAACGTGTCCAAAACACATGGGCATTTCAGACAGACTGCCATGACCTCGCTGCTGCGCTGTGAAACCCATTATTTTCACTGGCTTGCAAGCACAGCATAGCGCAGTGCTCGGCGACCTTGGGCACATGCCACGGTCAAAGGGCAATAGTTTGCGCTGAACCCCACTCGGCCAGCGCAGCACAAATAGCTTCCCGTCAGAAAGGGCCATTAAGCATTCAAGTTAACTCAGAGAAGTCAGTCCATCTATTTTCTTAACAACGCTGTCTATCGGAGACCCACCTTCAAATAAGTTATAAGCAAGCTCGTAAGGAGCCTAGCTAATGAGGATAGCTATGTTAACGTTACAAAACAGCTGGGTTGCCGAGGTTAGCACACTGTACATAGCTGCTGCTCAACATCAATTGCACCCCCTAAGCCTATTTCTTCCATGCTGGCATTTCAATCGGTGATCAGACAATATAATAATAGAGAAGATCGACCAAGGCTAGTGTCGGGCCAGACTTATTTACAATATATTGCTGTTATGGCAAATTTGATGCATAGAGGTAATTTGTTGTGCTTTATGTAAACACAAAAGATCTTCTAATCAATAAAGGATAGTAATGATTATGAAAAGAAATAAAAAACATATATGGAAATTTTAAAAAGAAATCAGTGTAGGTCTATACAAGTAATGTTCTGTTAGGTTTAGGAAACAACAACTACTTGACGACAATTTGGGATGGATTGTGGCCATGGTTATATAAGCACAAAGTTCAGTTTGGTAGGAAATGCAATGTGAAAAGTGTCAAAATCATACACTCAGCATTGCTATTCCCCAAACGTCTTCTTTAATTTGCATTGTGTGTTGTTTTAGGCATCTGAAGAATTAAGCAGTGAGATATAAATATGTCCCATACATCTATATCCATAACCAAGAAGTGGGATCAATACAGGGTGCATTCCATCAGAATATGAGGAAGTTTAAAGCTAACAGATGCCAACACTGTGGCTGCTGTAGTTCTGACAGATGGAGGCATCTTTGTAGTCAAGCACAGCGCAAGGAAAGCACACATAGAAACAGTCATCACACACATGTATACACAACACATGGGTGTCATGGGGGTTGAAAGCGCCCTTGACCCTAACCGTTGTTTATCACCTGGATAACAGGCAGCTGCTTTATGGCGGAAGTATAAATGTAAAGCAGCCTGCCACCTAACCTGGCTTGTGTCAGCTGGATTAGAGCATTTGATTGAAGCAGATGTTTCAAGGAGATTTTGGATTCACCTTCAAACAGGGTCAGTGAATATTCACATGATGTTTGGGTCTGTTTGCGACTGTGTTCATTTTAAACCAGTTACTGCAAAGGAGCATGCACAGTCATCAACCTGTTTATAAAAACAAGATACGAAAGAGACCTTGAGGAAGCTTTTTTTGTTTGTATCCTGTCTGAGAAATCGTGGTGTCCGGGCAGTTAGACCGGCCAGAACTCCAGGCCACAGAGAGAGAACAAAAACAGGTTTTTAAGCAGTTTAAATGTAGATGTCCGTCTGGCCGGGGCCGAAGCAGAGCAACAGGGAGGCAGTAAATTTATGGGTCATCATCTGTTTTTTTGTGCATGCGCCCTTCAAGGTTCAAAAGCAGGACGTGGTAATGCAAGTCAATGAGCCCACCAGCCATTCAGAGCCATGATTTGCAAAGCAAGCGGACACTTTGACCATTTGCTAAACGCATAAATAACAGGTTTTTTCTGAGTTTAACAGATATTCATGTGTATGTAACAGACAGACACACAGCCATGGATCATTATGAGAAGGCTGTCTGTGTTTGTCTAAGCATCACTTTGATAGCTCCAGGTGTTGAAGGTAGACTTTGTTTTTATAACTCGAGAGTCATGATTTTTCATATTTACTGCTCCTCTGTGCCTCTGACAGTTACAGCAGCTATTTCTGAGATAGAGGTGGAAAGTATCTTCTTTTTTTTTTAATCTGAAGTTTGTTGTTTTGTAGCCGGACTCCTTTGTGGGCTCAGACTGGGACCTTCAGACTGGGTCAGATTTATTTGTATCTACTAAATGGCATAAACACTGTCTCAGTGGACTTAGTTTTGTCTTATTTTGGCTCACAGGTGATAAAATCATAAAATCATTATTGGACTTTGTAAACCAGGTAAAATTGTTAGTTGCAGCTCTTGCACATACAATGTAATTGGGCTTGATTGCTGTTCTTCATTTTACTTGCAGGACACATTAACGCATTTGTCCGTAAGGTGTGCTCAGATTGGACAGATTTTTTTCCTGTTGCGCTGCCCATGCAAATTTGACCACTGGACTATTTTTTGCAGTCGCTATAGCTTTTTAGCAATATCATCACAGAGAGTAAGTGCGTTTCCATCCACCAATCCAATGTGCGTGTAAATAAACCTGCGTTGAAACACTGAAATTTTGAAAAAATAGCCAAAAGGTTTTAATGCTTGGCTGAGTTGGGATAAAAATGCGAACAGAAAGATCATTTATTAACTTACTCAAGCTCCCAGTGAGGACGTCAGATCAGTGTGGAGTGATGAGACTGTAACCTTCAATACATGAAACTAACACGAAATCTCATACATGTTTTCCAAAGTTAAAGCTCTTTTTAATGATATTTAATTTAGGCTCAGCTTTGGTTTTAATTCTGCTTTCATGGTCAGAATGAACGTACAGAATTTTTTTATCGTTGCTATGGTAGGGAAGTGTTCACGGCGTGGCCACATCTATGACTGCAAACACTGTTTATTTTTTTGAAGTTTCTCCTCGTGTTGCAGATCAGCATCATGGCCGAACAAGGCGCCTGTCAGCGGATCTGAATCGGCTTCTTTTGTGTTTCTTATCTGACTATACTGCCCAGGTTTTACTTCAAAAATCTTGAAACGGGAACATTTTCTTCCGCACTCTGCCCGCCACTCCCCTCCAGGCCTCGCTCACAACTCATTTAAATCAAACAGCTATCCTGTGACTCCACACACTTGACTTTATTAGTTAACGTTTCTCACCTCCAAGGACGGCGTCACATCAGCGAGCAGTGTCACCCCACAGGGGCGTGTTAACAATCTGCACATTCGTCTCCAATCCCTGAAAACTTGAGCTGAACAAGGGCGCCGTGAGAATGATGTTGTCGGGCGACAGATTGACAGTGTGGAGTGAGAATGCTGTTATGGCTTTCATCTGCTTGTCAAAGGCCAGGGAATTAATCAGCAGGGCTGAGGGCACTCTTTAATCTTGTAGATTACGTGCCTCACAGATGGTTTAGGTGTAGATTAAAGTACACAGAGCAACCGCAGGTGAGATTTACTGTGGCGGGGGGGGGATGTGGCTAAAACAAAAGATGGACGTAGTTTAGAAATACAGCAATGTTTTTTTTCATTAAAGCCAACATGCGTGAGATTTTTTCAGTCAGTGGAGGGTTTTAGTTCTGCATTTGGACTGTTGTTCTAGTGATGTGACCTCTGGGAAAGTGAGAGGAGGGAAAAAAAGTTGATCACTGTTGATGATGAAGAGGTGCTAGAGGAGCTGGGCACTGATAAATTACTCATGAAGTTTCATTTTGTTCTGCAATGTATCTCAAATTAAAAGACGGCACATACACAAAGGGGCTGCAAGAATTACACAAACTGTACATTTTTTGTTCACTTTGCACCACCCAGCTGTAGCTCCTGCCTTCAGTGTCGGGGTGTATCTCTAAAGAGATGAGAATCGAGTGTGTGGAGTCACAGAAACGTCTAGGCATTTCTGGTTCCAGGTTTTGTCTTCATCAGTCTGATTGATCACGTTTTCCTCTGAACACAGAGGCCGGTAACCCGAGCCGCTGCCGACAGGCCCGCAATAGACCCAGCGGCTTCTCGTCTTCTCGGTCAGAGTGAGGGGTAATCCCAGGTGATGATAGACACAGCTGACTTCCCCTCGGCTGAACTTTTTGTCCATCAAAGAGATGATGTTTCTAAAGGAGCTGTGGTAGGAAGAATCCGGAGAGAGGTGAAGCTGCTGATGTCGTTGAGTCCCTTGGTTGTTCTTACCTGGTCAGGTATTGTTAAAACAACACCTACTTTGTGGATGAAGTTAACATCGCCTGACTCACTCGTGGTGGATTTACTTTGAACGCCGTCGTACCCTTTTTATTTGAGGACTGCATGTCGGACCACTGGATTTGTGTGGCCTGGGAAAACCACAGTTTGGATAACCAGTCATGCAGTCTTTTTGTGTCCACCTGAGACGGGCGGTCCTGAGGAGGTACAGGCAGGTGCCTCGGACTGAGGCTGATGGAGCCTTCAACTACAGCCGGGGCTCAAACAGGCGAGGCCTGCTGAACTCTGGTATGTTGGATGGTTTATTTGAGCCCGTTTTTTAAATGACTATGCTGATTACTGACAGGGGTATCAAAAGATTTAGAACAAAAAAAAAAAACATTGAGTCAAACAAAAAATTGGCACGATATTGTTTGATATTTTGAAAACACTAAATTCATATTAAAACACTTTTTAACTGACAGGAATATCTTTAGTTACTGATTTACCCAAGCGGTGCAGTTAGCAGCTGGACGGTTTGATTTTGGTTTCAACATTCAGGATGTTTTTTAACACAGCCAGGTGATCGTTGTTGATCATGAACAGGTGCTTGACGAGCTGGACACTGATAAATCACGCGTGATGTTTCATTTCGTTCTCAAATTAAGCCTTCAAAGACATGCACATACACAAAAAAATAATACAGGCTACAAGAATTACACAAACTGTACATTTTTTGTTCTCTTTGCACCCACACAGCTGCAGCTCCTGCCCTCAGTGTCGGGGTGTATCTGCTGGGTTCTCAGTATTTTTCCATGCATGCTGTGTTTTGTGTGTTCGGTGGCTAACCAGGTCTCCTCCGCGGGAATCAATAAAAAATAAACATTATGTTAGTACTCTGCTCAGGTGCTGCTGGGGGCAGAGCAGCGGTCTGCTCCATGATGGAAAATCACTACTCAACACGCAACTCTTATGAAAACACGCGTTAACAAAACGCTCAGATCCAAGACAATAGAAACACCGGATAGAGATTTAAACATTTAGTAAAACACGTTGCTCATATTGTCTTAAATATCCTAAAAAAAAAGAAAAAAAAGTCTGTGAATCTCGTGCTGTGACGATATCTCAGCACTTGTGTTAGCGGGTGGCTGCGTAAGCGTTTACGTTTTACTCATTTCTCTCTGCCTTCGTGTCGCAGCAGGATGAT
This sequence comes from Lepomis macrochirus, assembly GCA_024633595.2. Lineage (NCBI taxonomy): Eukaryota > Metazoa > Chordata > Actinopteri > Centrarchiformes > Centrarchidae > Lepomis > Lepomis macrochirus. The sequence continues at coordinate 33,913,313 of JALXJV020000012.1, forward strand.
GGATTTGAACCTGTGTAATGGCCCCTTCTCAGCCAGCTGATGTAGTTGTGTTCTGGTGTAATTTATCAGTCTGTGTGACCACCAGAGTCTCTCCCCTCTGCGCTGTGATTATGCAGCCTTCTCTGCAGATCTATAGCTGGACGCTCGAATTGATGCATCGCCTCTATTACAGTATTGAAGCCATGATGCTCTTAGCCAGAATAGGTTTTAGTGTAATTTGGAGCTACTGTCATTCATTTACTGCCACTGGTGCCTCTACGCAAACAAACAAGTTAACCGGGGCTGAATGCAGTCAGCTTGTGAGTGCAGTAGATATATTAACACTTGCCAAAAGCAAAGCCAAAGCATTATAAACAGGGCTAGGGCGACAACTGATGAGAGCTTAAATTATCACAGAAGTGTTAATTCTGTGTTTGTTTTACTGTCTTTCATTTTCGCTTTAGAAGTGATTTAAACACTTGATTATCAGAATAGCTAGTAAGTTAATTTTCTGACAATTTATTCATTCAATGTACACGGTGTGATAAATGGTTCTTGTAATGGTTAGCAGGAGGATAATTAAGCTCAGCATGATAAAACCTTCGTTTTTACACATCCAAAACTGCATGTAGACACATTCACGTTTGAGAGATATATGAGTTACCAGAACTTTTTCCTCGGTACCGTGTGGGAAGCAGAACTCTCCTCCGGGCAGTACATGGTATTATATCATAATCGCGCACACATTGTCTCTGTCAGACACTTACACCAAACTCCCTTTTAGGCCAATTTGTTTTCACCCTGAGTGGCTCTGGAAGAGCAAATCAGAGGCAGAATAATGAGGATGGAAATAAAAAGCCGGCATCATTACCTCCGTATTTGTAGCTCTGTCCTCGGGCTGATCCATCTGCTGTCCCTGAACGCCCCGCGCAGGAGGAGCCCCAGTCTCCCAGGTGTTTTCATTCCATCCTCAGCATCTACATACACACATGCTGTGACTCTGCTGGAGCCAAGCGCACGCACGTCTATTTTTTACATGTGTGTAATCATCTATGCATTTTCAAGTGTGAAGGTTGTAAGTTGTATAAAACCAGGTTAGATTTCCGTAATGTGTCTGTAGTGGGGAAAAGGCACCTTTTATAAATAATATAAAGTCAGCCCAGTGCTGGGTTGATTTTACTGAACACTGTGTTTACCCCCGTCTTTTTTTCTCTCTAAAGCATCCAGCAACTGGTTTACTGACTTTGGATTGATTCCCAATGCACTTAGCAAAAGCTGATGCTCTTCTTACTGATAGACTCCTTGCTTTTTCTGATTTTCCTTCATTTCTTACTAAAATCTTCCTGCAGCAAGGAATCCACTTCCGGACGCAAGGATTTTTAGCAAATGTAAATTTGTGTTTGTTTTTGCTGAAGATAAAATGAAAGTACAAAGAGGCATTCAACAGCTGGACCCTTGAGTACAGATGATAAACCCTAACATTACCATGAAATGTTTCGGGACAGAGCTCCTAAAACCATCTAAAAAAACTCTGCTGCAAAACTATTCCTGCTCAAGAAAGCAAAAACTACAGAGGAGCAGTAACATAAAGTTATTTCTTTTTAAATAATACGGCCAAATGACTTGATGGATATAAAAGAATGCCAGCACAAAATGTGAAGGCTCAACATTTTCTATTGGCAGTCATCCTCTGTCATCAAACTGTAACTTTATGCAGAGTAAAGAAGTGATAATGTAGTATTATACTTAGTGTGCTAGCTTAGCTATAGTTTCCCAACGCTTAGAACGGCTCCTGATGATGGTATAAAAAGGAAATGTGAAATATAAGTACGTCTTTTGTTGGATTAAGCATGGATTCAGATTCTGCTTTGTTGGGAGAGTATCGTTTGCCAGCATTCAGTGTCAAAGAGATAATCTTATCTTTAATATCAAAATCCCAACATCCGTTCCTTCACTCCTATGTGGGGTGTCAGATCCATGGAAAAGCGTGACATGTGCTGGACCAGAAGCATCTCTAAATACACAGTAGGGTGAAGATTCTAGAGACTATTTTTATGTCATCTTAGATCTTGCAGTGAGTTATTTAATATCGCCTTAATGACGGCGCATTTAAAAACAATTGTAGATCATCCCTTCACTTATCAATATACGATTCCAGTGTTTCCCATTAATTGACGAGCCCGTCACTCTCTCACTGCGCCATTGTTTCAAAATCAACCGAAAATATTTTTCCACATCTCATAATTACATTACAGACCTCTAACGTTGTGTTTTGTGGCGCTGCTGCGAGCTCGCACACTCACACACTTTGGCATCCAAATCGAGACAACCACTTTGCTTTTGAGGTAACTACGGTAACATTAAGTGTTTCTGTCACTCGTTTGTGAGAAGGCGCTAAAGCTAGCAGCACCTAAATTTGGAGTGCACAGGTAGTCACGCATTTATGGTAAATCCACTGAAACGGACCAGAGCGAGCTGACAGGCAGGTTAGAGACTTTATCCTGTCAGTTTGTCTCTTTACAAACTGTTGCAGTATGAGAGTCCTACCTGAAGAGAGGCTGTGAAGTCTGCATGTTACACTATACGAGAACCACATACAATATAATTTTTCAAATTTGGTCGGACTTGATGAATTTAGCGCGAGGATATGCATTTGACAGTGTTCAGTTTTCAAAATAAGGTGCCCATACAGTGTTGAAATAAGATTCATTGGATTATATTCACATTCTGATTCTGAGAGTAAAAAAATTATTACATGTGATCATTCAAAGTAAAAAACGCACAAAAATAAAATGTTAGGGAAATTACTTTTTCTATTTTCTATTCTTTGATTTAGGGTTGCTTCAAAAAACATTAAATTAGCTGACTTTTGTTGCTGTTTCATCCCCATTTGTAGCTCTACAATGGGCTTATGCTCAAAGTTTACTAGAGCACAACATTGTTCACAAGAGTGCAAAGTTCTTCATAGAAAGCTTCTTAATGCATTTAGCTTTAACGATGTACAAAATTTTCTTCTTCCCCAGAGCTCTGAGGGTCCGAGGCCCGCCCTCCATAGTCTCTTAAAATCTTGTGGGAAACACTGGGATTCAACCGGCACAAGCCTAGGCGAGACGTGAAGTACGATCTAGGAAGTCTAGTTGGAGTAACAGATTAACGCTTAATGCTTTATCAGACAACAAAACAGTGCACAGCAGATTTTTAATCCTCACAGACAGGATTTTACTTCCCTAGAAACCATTTTGTCTCCCAGCAATGACAGTTGTTTGGTCAAAATTTGGCATTTTGTATCAGTAATCTACCAGGAATGCATGTATGGGATTCTTGCTGACTGCAGCGACATGGGCTCATTGAGCCAGGTTTGCCTTGGCACCTCCGCTGCGTCAACGGACCGGCTCCGTTTAAATGAACGAGGGCTGCGTTTTTAATGCTGAGTCGGTCTGAAGGCAGCCTACCTCTTCTTGAACACTAAATATCAGTGGATCTCTGGTTTTCAGTTATAGTCCTGCACTCAAGATTCCATGTAAATGCATGTAAACACTGCAGCTGGTATTTCTCTCCTTGACTGGCACAGGTCTTACTGAGCCCGCGGCGGCTGGAAGATTGTGGTTGAACCTGGTTTCAGTTGCTTCACATCGGTGACTCTGTGTCCTTGTTGTTTTCATGTAAAGTGACACCGTGTTGTAAGATGGATTGCCCGCAGCCTCACTTTTGTTGCAGCTCAACTTTCATTCACTTCCCTCGAACGTTCCATCATTTAATCGGCCACGTGGCAGAGCTTTACAGGTTGACTCCAAGACAATGTGAACTGTGAAATCTCGAGCATGATCGTCTCCACTCATGTTAAAGAGCTGTGAGAGTTTTCCAGTAGTTGAGGTTTCAGGTCTTAGTTTACGTCACGAGCGTCGGTGTGTGCAGTAAAAACAATGCAGATCTTGAATGACTGGGTTAGTCAGTGTGGCATTTTAGACCAGTTACCCTGTATTATAAACAGAGTCCATTATCTCTACAGAGGTCTATTTGCTTAAAGAGAAGCCAGAGCAGTGCTCATTAGATTCATTAGATCATTTAATAATGTAATGCTCTACGGTAAGCTGAGCAGTGATGTTGAATTATCGTCCCTCGGCCTTCCAGACATGTCTGCTGAGCATTCTCAGACTGAATCAAACTTGTGCTCATGTTGTTACCACAGAAGTGTCTTCCCAACACAGGACTGTGTGTCCATGCTGTGTAGCATGGACAGCTTTAACACGGCCGCCACAGAATTATGGGAAAAACTCTTACAGAATTGCAAAATAGATAGATAATGTTCCAAGTGGCACATGAATAACATCGTAGGTGTTGTTTATACTGGTCGAGAGCAGTCAGGCCTCTGACGTCTGCAACTAATAATTACTTTCATTATCAATTTTTATCATCCAGAGAAAATAAAATAAAATAGTGAAAAATGTTAATAACAGTTTGCCAAAGTCCAAGGTGATGTCCTCACACAGTCCTAAACCCAAAAGATATTCACTTTACAGTGATATAAACACACACAAAGTAAAAAGAAAGTAGTAAATCCTCAAGTTAAAGACGCTGGAGCCATAAAATATTTGATAAATGAAATGTATCGGCCTGTATTTCTTTTTTTAACATGAACACATGACCAAAGTTAAGAAATCCTTCAATTGTTAATGTTAAGAGTTAAGAGTTAGAAACAAGATTTGTAACGTTCGGGACATTTTACAGTTAAAACATAAACTTGTCAAATGAACTATCAGCAGAAAAATATAAAAATATTTTTTAACTGTCAACTCTACTGTTAGTGTCAATAACAAATACACACAACAGAGACAAGAAAAAAAAAATCCTATTTTAAAAGGCTGCCTGTGAAACTTACAATATTAAATGGTGAGTGGTGTGAGCAAATCCTCTGAATAGCTTTCATCAGTTAATTCTTATAAGTAATATGTAATGTATTGTTTTATCAAATTCAAATTCAGTTTAGCTTTATTGGAGTGAATGTAGCTTTAGAGTGTGTGTGTGTGTGTGTGTGCTTAAAAAATAAAAATACATAAAAAAATAAAATAAAAAAATTAAACTGTAACATGTGTGTTATTATAGTAATATATTAAAAATTTAAATAAAATAGTGTGTGTGTGTATATTTGAAGTAATGATTAAATAGATTTTTTTTAAAAATGTATTGTATATGTATCAAATGTGAAATTTAAAAACAAAACAATTACAAAAATATCAAACAATCAAAATAATAATCTGAAAATTTGTCTGAGTTTCCACTGGTTGTCCTCACTTCATGGCATGAGGAGACATATTTTGCAGCCATTATTTCACATTTGGGCATTTCTCCCAGTAAACAGGGGAGTTTCTGTGTGTCTGATTGGAATTTTAATTTGGGGTATATTTGGGAAATGTTTGCAATTTTTTTTGTCTTAGTGTTTTTCCTTCATGGACTGGTGCTCTTTGCCGTGTCCCCCTTCCCCCCCCCGTGCTGTAATGTGGCAGGTATTTGGTGGGCTCCATAATGAATACAACTCTGGAAGGGTTGCCTTGACGACAGGCTCATAACACAAACCTTAGCGAAGTGGATTAATCTCCGTACTCCGGGGGCTTCCGTCAAACTCCGCTGTGCCTTAGCCAAGAAATAAACTCTGGAGGTTTTAAGGTGACCTTACATCACTTTAGCGAAGGGTACCCTGGGAGCTCTGTAAACTGTTGGAACAGGGGCTCCTGGGAAATAAAGTCACATGCCTCCCTTAGTTTATAGCCTGAGTCTGAGGGAAAAGTGACTCTTACAGGTATGGTGCATGCAAGTTGATGTTTGCTTTCAGATCCTCTGTCAAGTCAGACGAAAGTCAAAGGTTTATCAAGTAAAAGGGGCTGAAGCCTGCTTCATATGTTAGAATCTATAAAATATCTTTATGCTCTATCAGCTACTGACCCAAGTAAACACATTCTCACCCTCACTGGAACTTATTAGTCAGTCTCACTTGTTCTATACTGAGTTTATAGCAAAGAACACTTAAATGGTGGATATTGTAATCCAATTAGCTTCATATTGAGGATTTAGGTAATCTCTCTGCTTTGAGACTGGTACAGCAGTGCTGTTTCCTGTAAATATCACGGCACACATTCTGTTTCTCTCTGCTCTTCGGCCCGGTTTGTTTCTTTTGAACTGTTTGTGTTGAACTGGATCAAGTTCGGTCTCCGATGCTGAAAGCCTTTCCTCATTGATCGTCTGTCAGAGGAGCCTGAATGCTGCTGTGACCTTTCAGTTGTGGTCTGCTGCTCCTTCAGACACAAAAGCACTGACATTTTACTGAAGACACTGTTCTGACTGTCGCGGTCATTGATCAGGGAGCAACATTCATAGATCTGAGCACACACGGGGAAGTTTGAGGATTTTTACTGGCTGTACATTATGTTCTTGTCATGAAAAGTATATGATATTATTTCCTGATCTGTTAGTTGAATGGAATGCATGTTCAGTCTGTTAGGGTTATATAACATTTACAAATTCTAGATGCCTGCTTTTAGCTTGAATGGTCCCCCTTGACGTGTTCTGGATATGCATTAAAGTCCAGTGTGTGTCTCTGTTTGATTCAACACAGCTGTCAAAGCTCAGCGGTAGAATTTTAAAACAGCTCTGGACGAAACCTTTTCAACTCAAGGCCATCTTATTGACTTTCTCCAGAGCTTCTGACCGTTGCACATGGTCTTCATCAGCAGATGAAGTTTGCACAGTATTAATGGACTTTACTCTGGGCACCGACTGGGTTCAGAGTGGAGCATGACAGTTCATTCTTGACCTTGGAAACAACACAGTTAACAAAACAATCTCAACTGAAGGTCCTCTAACTTGCTTGTTCCTGAGCTTTCGACTAGAGTTGCTTATGATTAGGGATGTCGAGATCCGATCACGAGATCGGAAATCGGGCCCGATCACATTGTTTCAGACTCCATCAGAATCGGACGTTCAGGATTCGGATATATATGTATATATAGATGTGCTTTGCAAACACTGTGGCACTTTTATTTTTGCGTTTGTTTACATGCCTGACGGGTATTTTAAGTTGAGGTGCTATTTGTTTTTATCGTAGACTTTTTTTATAAATACTGTTGCACTATAGTCCAAAAGTGAAGAATTTATTTATTACTTGATTGTTCAAGCTGCCTCACAGAAGTGCTCTGTTTATTAACAGAGTTGTTGAATGTTAAAATAAGGTGAATTAAATAAAAAATGAGGAACATCCTGGATCTGTTTTTTCGCTCTTCTTTATTCTTTTTTTAAGTATTATAGAAGTATCGGATCGGGCCTCTTTATCGGTAGATACTCAAAATCAAATGACTCGGACTCGAGGGCAAAAAAACCTGATCGGGACATCCCTACTTATAATAATGGAATTTGAACATTTGTAGTTTTGTGACAAATGAGCAAACTCCATCAGCTGATGACGACCACGTGATACAGAAAGTTCCAAAACAAGTGAGTACAACAACCTTGAGTTGAGACTGTTTTGAAATACATATCCGATCCATATTTGTTAGGTTCTTGAGGATAAATACTTTAGACTGGGGCCAGAATGAATTGATAGTATCAACCATGACAGACTAAACTAGTTAAAAACCTTAACAGTTCTTTTCTTACTTCCATTTTTATTAAGTTTATTCAGCTGTCAGTAAACGCACCACAGTCGGACTCTCTTGAGCGGAGTTTGCAGTTTCCTGATGGTTGAGCGCTCTGTAAGCCTTCCCACTGTGACTTCAACTCATTCACCCCACCACACAGAGCCACTGATTCTTTTGACTCATCACTTCTTATTGACTCAGAGGCTCCTGCTCGTAATACTAATTCATGCAAGTCAATAGGAGATGACCTACCACGGCCTCTTAAAGGAATCCAGAGGAAGTTTAGATTGTCTCAGCCACTGGGAGAGTTCGACGTGACTCACTGGAGGAGAAAAGAAACATGTTTTGCAGCCAAATATGCCACCAGGTCATCTACCTTCATTTACTATATGAAAGTTGTGATGTCACAGTGTGTCTTAATATACTCAATTTAGAGAGTTTGACATTTATCTGTAGAAATTATTATTATTAGAATATGCAAGATTTTAGAACCAGCATATGTTTTCACTCCCTTCTTTATGTTTGCCAAGGATTTCATTTGTACATTAAAATCCAAAAGAAACGTGTCCTCATTAGCTTCAAAGGTGACTAGTTTGCTTAACCTCAGCTCCTCCATGGTCACTTTCTTCTGCTAACCAACTCAAAACTGAAATATACTCTAATTTAACCATCAGGATGTACAGTATGTGAACAGCATAGAGTTGTAAACCATTTTAGTCTAAGCAGCATGTACCTTTATGTTTTTAAGACTGGACAAGTAGGCCGAGGTATAGGGGTGTGATGTCACTGTGACACATCCTGCATTGTGTCCCTGAGCAGGACACGTTAACCTCTTTAAATGTGATTGTGGTTTCTTTTCACCTTAATGATAAAGGAATTAATTTGAATTCAGTTATAAACTCCTTCACTTTAGTAGCTCCTGTGTTTCAGCAGGTTTTCTGCGCATTCAGAATCTCTCCCTCATCAGTGTACTCTGACTTGTGGAGAGGTAAATTGTTTTATTACGAGAATAACGTCATCGTTTAATGAGATTTCATAATATGTTTTAAGTCTAAGTGCCCCACACTCTGCTGTGCATTACGTTATTGCTCCGCTGGTAGAATCCCCTATAGAATGTTAACTTCAGCAGCTCTGATAAAGGGCAGCTCACAGTCCCAAACACAGCAAGGTTGCGCTTCAGCTTTTAGCTGTTTTATATAGCTATGCAAAAAAGTTTAAAATCAAGTGCAACTGGTGACTACTTGCTGACTTTTCTTCTCTCATCCAAGAGACTACTTCAGTTCTGACTGACAGGTAGGGAAGCTACCTCTGTGGGGTCGCTGTCAAGATGATCAATACTGCTGGTTTGTTTGTGCTCCTGGCTGTTGTAATGACAGTCGTTATGGTCGTCGGAGCCGCCCGAAGCCAAGTCTGGAAAATTGATCTGTGGCGTGAAAGCGTGTGGGGGGGGAAAAATATCAATTAAGTGAGCCTAGTGAAACAGATTTTAACCTGAAGAGAAATCTTGTTACGTTTTAATCTCTCGAAATCTCATCACGCAGCTTCCTAGGTAGTAATGCAGCTAATTAATTCCTATAAATTTAGCAAACATTACATAGCAGTAAAACTCCCAGCACTTAGGAAAAAGGCAATCAGACTTTCTTGGAGAAGCTGCAGCATTTATTTAACTGATGCCCTGGAGGCCTACACCATACATTTACCGCCACCTTACTGCTAACCTGCCCTCTGCTCTGCTCTACTCGCATTCACCGTCATTTTCTGCCCCTCTCTCTCTCTCTCATATGCTCCACCGCTCACTCATTACGCACACACAATACGCACGTCCCCATTCCTTAAAGGCGCTACGCTGCCCCTTTAACAGCACCTTTCTCCTAGATGGAAGCGTGCTCGCACAGTGTGCGAGTGAAAGTCAGTAGCCTATTGTTATTGATATCGCTTTCCAGAGTCTTGTGTGATGAAAATGAAAGCTTTAAATAGTGAAAGCACAATCTTATTGTCTCCAGGTTCCTTAACATCCTTTATCTTATGAACATTTTCTCCAGGAGGATTGTCAGACCTGATGGCGGCGGTTTATGCTGTCAGAAGGTCAGCGTAACCTTTGTTAATAGCCGTGTCTTTGTTTGTTGCAGGAGTTTGTGGCTGCTGTGGGCCGCTGAGGCCGAGGTACAAACGCCTGGTGGACAACATCTTCCCTGAGGACCCCAAGGTGAGTAACTACAAGCATTACACATCCTCCGTTCAATGAAAATATTATTTGGTCAATAAGTAATCATGACTTGTAAGACGTTGGCATGGCTCTGGCATGGCCTACATGGGCATGTAACTGCCCTTAGAGTGAAAATCCAATTTTTTAAATAGAGATGAATAAGGTAGATTAGAGATCCAATAGAAAGGCAATATGGAAGTTATGTAGCACCTGTAAACGTCTGAATTGGTACTTTGACTTTTTAGTTTAGTTATTTGGTTGTTTGATCTTGTGTAAAATGGGCTAATGCAATGATGAAATATGTATGATGTGAAAGGTATCACTTGAAGACCCCAGAAAGAACTCCGCAGGTCCCCTGAGCTTTGCTGAAGGGTTTAGTGTCTTGTTTCTCAAGACAAGTTTGCCATATCTTTCAAAATAATAAGAGCATGTTATTTTAAAGCTTCCATAATTGCAGATTTTGATGCTTTTCCTCAAATGGACCTCCAGATACACTATAAACTGTAGGAAAAAAAAAAGGTCTAACCCAGTATCACTGTTTCTACATTAGACAGCACAGGCCAGTCACCCACCGGGCGCCCAGTTGTTATCACAGTGTGTATTGGTGGGGAGACCCAGTGACACCTCCACCACCAACAAGCTTCACTGCCACCACGCAGAAATAATTGGATAACCACAGAGCCACATGAAAGTTCCAGACTTTGACAAATCCGGCCATTAAAAGCGACACGGCTTTGATAACAGGCCCATGAAAAGTTATCACCCGTTTTGATTGTTAGTCCCTCTGTTAATTAAAACGCTAAATGTTCATGGAGTTTGTCCCTTACACAAGAGAGTGACTTTTTTGTCCGCCCCCCCCCCCAATATCTTCTCATGGGCCCTCAGTGTAAGCAAACAGGTGCAGTGGGAAATGGAAACGCTTGAATGGTCAAGACCTTGTCAAATTAATTATCACTTGCTGAGACCCGGAGGAGCTGAAAACACTCAGGGGACAGCCAGTCTCGGCTTCCCTCCCTCCTCTTTACGTCTGACACCTGGCGGCAATATATTTATATCGGCTGTCTGTTGTCAAATACAGAATGATGCTGAAGTTCACATTGAGTCCTGTCGAAGTTTCCAGACAGTTTATCTAAAAATAACTTCCTTTTCCAATTCTGACAAAGAGAAAAGTCTTGACCTGTGCACCTTTTTTTTTGCTAAAATCAAAACAAATACAAATTGTACTTGTGTTATATGCACTTTCAGTCTCAGATATTTTTAGAGCAGTGATTTGTGGTGTCAAAGCAGACGAGCCAAACTGTTCACAGCCCATTTAACGTCACAGAGGAGAGCTTCAGGCAATGGAGTCAGAATATTATTAATGAAGTCGCCTTACTGAATGAAGAGAATGACTTTACTTTGACTTTAATAACTTGATAACCTTTTTCTCTGACTTTTTAAAGTACATTTGCTGAAACTGATGCCATTCTTTAGAAAAGTTTTAGTTTATTTTACATATAAAATTGGTGCTGGAGTCTTGACTGGTTTGACTCGTCTTATATATGCTGCTTTACTCATGACTGAGGTAGACAAGTAGCTGTCAGGACCTTGCCTGAGGGTCCACCTCGCTACCATCCCCACCTGACCGATAATTAAACCCTCAGTCACCTGTACCAAAGTCAGTGGCATTAACCCCTGAGATATCCAGTAAAAAAACACACACACAAGCACGCACACACGCATGCACGCGCACACACGTATACGTACATCTATATACACACACGTGCACATAGGTCGGTAGGAAATAGTGCATTTGTTGGGGACTATTTCCAGGGGTGGATGAATCCACATGTGGTGCTCTAGTGAGTATTTGCTGCAGTGTGTGTGTTCATGATGATAAAGGAACATGTCACCCAGTGCAACAGTGAGGCTCACTGTGTTTTAATATTTTTAACAACAATGGAGCTCTATGGCTCAGAGGAAGAAGATATATCAGGCAGTGACACACACACAGTTCTGGTTAGTAGGTACATTCATTGTTTTCATTTACAGACTGTAAAGAGTAAGACTTACTTTTTTTAATCCTGTGGATCTGGACTGCACTGTGTTCTTCTTCAGGATGGCCTCAGTAAATCTGACATGGAGAAGCTGACTTTCTACGCCGTCTCTGCTCCAGAGAAGCTGGACAGGATTGGAGCTTACCTGGCCGAGAGGCTGAGCAGAGATGTGGTGCGACACCGCTACGGGTGAGTGACATTTGACCTGGAGTTTTCCTTTTTTTTTTTTTTTTTTTGCAGTTACTGCCCAGAAGAGTGAGGCTTCCTGTTTCCAGAAGAATCATTATACTCACACACTTGGCAACATATGACAAGACATTTATACAGCTTTCATCACAGAGTGAAACAATCAGTGTTTCCTCTATATGCCATTAAGGCTTAGGGTCGACGCCCAAAACATGCTGTGCCATCACTGTAAAATCACTGTGGAGCAACAGAACCAGCCAAATGACTTTCTCCAGATCTAAAGGTTGGAGTTCCTCCAGCAGACTGATCTTTGGTTGTTCTGTTTGTCCTGCCATTGCTGAAAAAAAAAATCCTAGAGGAAACACTGCAACTGTGAACTTAAATGTCACGCATGAGAATTCAAGCTGCAGTTGAAGCACTAGCACCTGATTTGCTCTATTGCCTCTCAGTGTCATTAATCACTCAATCACTAATCGTATACAAGCTGCGGACATCATGCCAGCTTACTTGCCACAGTAGTGTTTTTCTGTCATCCATCTCGTGTGTGTTTGACAAAACAGACCATTCTTTGTTAAACAACACAGCTGTCCCAAGTTTTTTCCATTCACACACACACACACACGCACATGCACACGCAGGTTGCTGTTCAAGCATTGGAAGCAATTTGGGGTTCCGTTTGTTGCCCAATAAACATGTGGACAGAGGTGAGGATCAAACCGCCACCCCTGTGATTTGTTCCACCTCCTGAGCCACAACCGTCCCACATCACAACATGGGTGTCCTACGGTCAGTGGTGTACCTGAATGCATTCTGCGTAGACTCAGACGGAGCACTGAAGGTGCTGCTGCTCTGCTAAAGTCCTGCCCCTGCTACGTCTCCTGAGCAGACAGTGTCAGTGTCTGGTCAACATGTTTAGTGTATTGTACCTCTCACTTGCCAATTGATGGCATAATATGACAGTAGATGACCTGTAGACATGTAATAATACCACTGGCCTGTAAATAAAGAGAATAGAAACCAATATATTAGGGTTAAATGATATTTAACAACACAAAGTGAAGGAATATAACTGATCAGAATGTTTTCTGTGATGTTACGTCTTGTCCATTTACATTTCCTTGAACCTTTCTTCTTCTGGAACATGAATTGGGAGACAACAGTATCCCTCCCTTTGGCAGTACCAAATCAATACAGTGATTCTAAGTCAGAGTCAGAAATGCTGTTTAATTGGCTTATTATTCCCCAAAGCTGACCGGTTGGAGAAAAAGCTCTCGCATCTGTAATTGTCCTTGTATCGTGCTCCTCCTGAGACGCTCACCGCCTAACGAAGTCATCGTGTCACTGTCCGTGTGCTCATGTCTGTTATGTCACTCAAACCCAAAGCTGTCATTTGGTTCTGAGAGCTGTCTTCTGCCTCTCAGATGGAGCAAACTGACAAACCTGACTGCTTCAGAATTTCTGCTTCCATTAATTAATATCATCAAGTGCAGTGCAGAGGAAATGTGAACTTGTTTTCACATTAAACATAGATAACAACCTACATGATCATATTTAATACTGTAATTATCCACAGTAATGAGGCTCCGTGCTCCACAACAATAAAGTGTTTCCAAGTACCAAAAAGTAATATCACAGTAACTGAATAATCATTGGTAAACTCACCAGCTGGTGAATATTTATTTAAATTTCTGCTCCTGTCAAGGTTGACACATGATGTTGGGCAGACACCATTTTATACTCATATTTGCTCTTGTATAACTTTTTTTAAGAGTGAAGGAGCTTGTGAACATTTTTATATCAGGGAAAAACATATCTACATTAAAACTTGTGCTTATGAAATTCTCGGGTTTGCTAGCAGCTTCTGATTGGTTTGGCGGGTTTTCTAGACGAACACCCAGCAGCCGCGGTGTGGTGAGCCTCTCAAGATAAACAATCGAGCAGATGGCATCACATCATATTTAGATGCTTGTTAGCAGCTTGTTCATTACAGGCCTAGCACAAATGGCTGTCCGGTGGCGGATCATGAGTAGAACTAGTATGTCATTTATAGAAAAGAATCCTAATTTTAGTCAATCACCGTGTTGGACAGAAAGTACCAAAAGACTTTATGTGATGAAGCATGGAACTCCTTTATGATGAACTATTCTCCCACCTGTATGCAGCAATGTGGTGATAGCCATGGAGGCTCTGGACCAGCTGCTAATGGCCTGCCACTCTCAGAGCATCAAACCCTTCGTGGAGAGTTTCCTGCACATGGTGGCCAAGCTGCTGGAGTCCAGAGAACCAGACTTGCAGGTCCTGGGAACCAACTCGGTAAGACCAGATGATCATGATGACAGACTGTTTTATTGCACAGGAGGTTTTATTTATTTCTCTTTCATGCAAAGCTTGAAACTAGTTGTTTTTGTAAGGGACATTCTGTCTGTACCTCATTTTATTTACATGATTAATATCTAACAGTCGGTGACTGTTAGGGAGCAGGCTCCCAAATGTGGTGCCATAAGGGTAAAAAGGAAGGAAAGAGAAAAATCAGAAGAAGCTGCAGAAGCTTTTTTTCTGAATAAAGATGAAACTTTCCTGCAGATGGTTCAGCAACATGTTAACACGAACATGCACCAAACAGAACTCAAACATCACTCAGCTGCAGCCCAGAGGTTGATGTTGGTGGTTAAATACCTCATTTAACTTTTACTCTGGCAGTGGAAATGGCCTTATACCATATCCTGTGAAAGACTCTAATTATTATTAGCCTTTATTAGCCGCCGGCAAATGTCAGCTCCATTTCTCCTTCCAAGTCTGCTGAAGGTGAAGCCAAAGTTTTTTTTTATTTTATTTTCTTCTTCCCCCTTCTTGCCTCCTATTCTGAGCCTTTCGTCCTTGCCATTATTGGCGATTCATCTGAGCAGGAAACGGAGCCGAAGGTTTAGATGCGAAAGCCTTTTGCATTATTTATGTGTGGTATTTAGACTCTGACAGAGGGGGAGAGCGGATGCAGAGACAGGTAGGTGAGCTGGGAGGCTGGAGGGTGGAGAATATTTCGACGGTGGTACATGCAGGCTTTAGACGAGAGCCGTGTTAATTAAATTTTGCTCATGGCACAGGCTACAAAGCCAAGACTCTCGGTTTAATGTCAGTGTTTTGGTTTGTCTGTCGGGTAATTATCAGTTTAATGAGTTTGTTTGAGATGTCTGCAGAACCGCATCAACACCGAGCTCAACAAATTACAGCAATTTTGTTGAAAGACTGTTTGAAACCGGCCGGCCGCTTTTTAGTGGAGCCTCAGCTCTGACTAATTAGCTTCAAACATCACACATTTGGGGTTTTGACGATACGCCTCTGCAGAGCTGCTTACTGTGCGCTGAAGAATAGAATCAGCTTCACCAACACTACATGCTGTGAAAGGGGAAAGGTCATAGCAGCTTGAATGAGAATTCCAGCCTATTACGACTCGGGTCTTATTTTGTCAATTACTTCTATCAGATATAATAACATTGTATACACCAAGGTAACAGCAGATCTGGGAATGCGGTACTATCTCTATAAAGGAGTCGGACCGGTTGGAAAGAAACTGCTTTATTTGGAGGTGAAACTGAAAAGGAGTGTGAAACTGAAATGTTAGTGATAATCCCTCGTTACACAGGAAAACCGTGTCAGTACGATTTCAGTAAGTACAGAAGGTCAAAGTGTGTCTGTAAACTGTGATGGATGTTCATACCGACCATTTGGTTCATCATTTTACAGACGGTCTAACTGCTTGTGTTTCTCGACTCGTCTAAAGCCATTAAAATGTATTTTTCACCAAATTTGGAAGATAAAATGCCAAATGGGAGAAATGAGTGGTGGCTAGACTTGTTGTGATGTAAAGAGTAGAGTTTAGTAAAGTAAAATGATCTTAATGTTTTTCAGCATATTGTTTTATGTTATGATTATTGGTTTCAGTTAGTTCTTCTTGGTTCTACTTAAAGGGGCCCTGTGTAGTTTTCAGTGGCCTTTAGTGGTGACGTTTCAGAACTAATACCTTATCTGAGCGTGCTCGAACTAATGAGGGAACACTAATGTTAATTTACCTGACCAATAGCATGAAAGCCAACTCTGGGCCGGATTTAAGATCCAAAACAAAGTGGAAGTCTCATTTCCACATTTCCGGTGTTGACCTTGTGTTTGCCCGACGTCGGTCTGATTGTCATTTGGGCTGACGTGCTTCGGCACATAAAACTTTATTGTTGTTTTTTTATCCTCCAACGTGTGTTGGAGTCAGCGTTGTGCTGGGAGCTGGTCGTGTTTTTTTTTTCTTTTGGTGTTAGTGCTGCAGCGTTGTTGCTGTGTACGGTTCAGAAACAGTAGGCACGAGGCTCGGGAGCGTGCATACAGAAAATCCGATCTGAAACCTTCACATAAGAAGCAGAAATAGTGGCTGTTCCAAAGGACCGAGAGAGCCTCTGTCCTTTGGAACAGCCACGTCTAGGGGTAGGGTGTCCCGATTGTTGCTGTGAGGGGTATGGCGAAGGGAGACGGCTGCATAGCCCTCGAAATGGAGATTTTTCAGAGGCACACTCCAAAAGGAGGGTTACTAGAAAGTTCAAGCATTTACAAGCATTTTCTATGTATAATTTCTGCTAACCATGGTTCTGTAGAAATCCTGTAAAAAACTCATTGCTTCTGTTAACATCAGAGCCATCGTCGACTACTGATGACTATCGGGGTTCCTGAAGGGTTGTTCATTTCATAGGGGAATATTTGAATCCCTTGTCACTCTGGTTTAAAGGCCAAGAGGTACCCTCGAAAAAAAGTGGGACACGGGGTGAAATGGGATTGAAACCAAGTATGATGTAGGCTCCAAATACCATACCCATGAGCCACAGTCACCGCTTCTATGGAGCAGTCAGAAGTGGGAATCAGAGCTGCAGGGACAAAAAAAAAATCATCTGAAAGAAGACAGATTTAAACTGCTGAAGGTTTCATTATTCCTTCAAAGTGTAATCGTTAGCTTCAGCTGGCTGTTTCTTACTGAAATTTACCATTGGACTCACTGCTGACTCCTGTAAAGTTTTTTTTATCCACAGGCTTTTACCTTAGACTTTTCCAAACAGATATTTTCATATCCTTCCAGTACTTGAAGAGCTCCAACTGTCTGCCACCTTTTATTTCCTATGACAAAATTAATGTGTTTTCAGCCTCAATGTAAAGTGCTTTATGAAGGGCCACATATTGGCGCAAAATAATGTCCAAAGTGAATTATGCTCCTTGCCTTGTAATTTAATGTTCCACCAAATGTCGCTGAAAGCTCTTTGGTAACTTTTGAGATATTCTGCTAACGAAATGAAACGGGCGAAAAGAAAACCTCACGGGCGGAGGTGATGAATCATTCTGTTAATAGGTCATACAAAGGTTTTCCTGTCGATCTAAGAATGGCATTCATTGGAAACGTGCACCGTTTATCGCCTTTTAATGTAACGCTTTCCCTCTTACAAACAGCGTTTCTATTTTTGCCCTGTGTGTGTGTCACCAGAGTGTTCCTCTCCTGCCAGGCGTTCACTGTTTCCAAATGTATCTGACAGTTAACTTTGTCACAAGAAATTGGCAGACTGTGACGGCGAAGTGTCTCTTCCTCCACTCCATCTCAATAGAGGAGACACTCATCAGTCCACACTCAGGCACACGAAGCCACTGAGTCAGACACAGGGGAGTTTATATGTCTGGTATATATAGCCTCTGGAGCCAGATGTCCTGCATAGCTACAGCCCAGAGTTTGCCAAGAAAATCTGTATTTCTATTTGTGTGTTGACTCGTCTTCCTGTTTTCTTCCTCTTTTTTTGTCATTTAACATCAAAATTATATAAAATTATATGTGATCATATGCCGTGATATACACGGAAAGACAATAAAGGATATAATAACAATGTGGAACTTTTGTTAACAATAATAACATGTGGTTTACACTTTAAACAAATAAGGTGCTTTTTCCCAGCAGTATTCCCTTTACACAGTAGCAATAAAATACTTCTTGTAAATCTCAACTTAAACATTAATGTAATGAAATCAAATATTAAACCAAAGCTATTTGCCACTGCCAGGGAATTCCCTTTTATCTAGCTTGTTACAACAAGCTATTAGCTGAGGTATCAGCAGAACCATTTTTCTTTTATCAGGGAGCAGCAGAAACAGTCTGTGTTCAGCAGCAAGTTTCCCTTCATCACCAGGAGGGAATTCACATGTAGGAGCATCCCCGCAAAACTAAATGCAGGCCCATCAGGTAAAGTTAGCCTATGTATAATTTTAATTTAAGCTAAAAAGGCTACGGCTGTGTAGCGCACAGAAGCCGTTGCCATGGTTACTATCCATAGAGCAACTGCCGTTCACTCGCGGAGCGCCGTCTCCCTGTCTGTTCACCGGAGAGAACCTGCCGAAGCCTCTCTCTGCTGCTTGTTTGTTTGGGAGGGTTATCTGCAGGCTGATCAACATCCCACCTCTCCTGTGACCCACGGTTTGACTGTAGGCCTCTGTGGATTCACAGCCAGTGAGCAACGGACTTTCAAAATAATACTTTAAAAAAAAAAACTGCGTTAACGTGCCATAAAAAAATGGTCAGCATTAATTAATTAATGCGATAATAACACGTTAACGTGCCCAGCCCTAATAAAAACATATAATAAAGAACAAAGCATCAGTAATAAACTGTCTGTTATGGCCAGCATGCTAGTGAACAACTGTTTGTGTCCACCCGGTGAAGTCCAATATTCACTCTCAGCTCTGGTTTGGTCTCCTCCAACTCCTGAAAAAAATATCCGGCTCTTTAAATGCTAGATGTTCGCCAGCAGCTACTTTCTCACTGTGTCTGCCTGCGGCGTGCTGCGGGGCAGGTGCTGTACCGTGCCTTTATCGCAGCTTGTTTGCTGAAAACAAGGTGAGGAGATTTTTGATTGTGTTCAGCGCAAAGGTGAACTGAGGGGACACAAACTCTCAGTCTAACAGTTACCAGGCTGGGAAGGTCTTCATCATCGTTACCCGAGTCAAGACTCGGGAGGCAGCAACAGAAGACGCCTACACTTTTCTGTGATAGGTGCCTCCAAACTGCTGTTAACTTCCTGTGTACTTTCTCTTTACAAACTGTCACCCACTGGTGAGAGGGAGGTGCAGAGATATCACACATGTGCTACAGGAAATTATCAATGACAGGTCGAGGAATCAACAGGGCCTTAGATTACTCTTGTGCACTGGTCATATAGGCGTGCATTCTGCACTTATTACTTAAAATCAAAATGAACGCCAAGGGAAAACTTGAAGCTACAGTATCCAGCTTCTTGGCATGAGTCAGCCAACTGTCTGCCTCCTCCCCCTCAAACTGTCAAGCTGATGCACCGACAGGGACAGCAGTAAACCAGCGGCCCAGGCCTGAAAAGCTAACCTAGTTAGTGAACACCTCTGATAATTACATCTTTCTTAAATGTATGGTGACTATAGCATTGATAATTGAGTTAAAGCTGCAGAAACAAGCTGCTGTTTGAGAAGTAAAACTGTTGAACAAAGCAGCAATTTCAGTGATGTGTCCCTAAAAGAAGTCCTGAGTGTCCTGAGTGTTATGGACATGTAAACAAAAGAAAGAAAAAGATTTGTATGAAATTGACATTTATTGACACTCGGAAGTTCTAGTTTACTTTTCTAAGTCACGCCTGGAATGTGCAATCTGGCCAATCATAACGCAGTATATCCATTGACTCATATGCAAAGGTGTCGGTTTCTAGCTTTTGTTGCTGACTTTTTTCAAGTTAGTGTATGGTCAAAGCTGTTCCTGCTGTGGTTGAAAGGAGAAGTACCGTTTATTTCCTTTCCAAAACCTAAAAAAAATCCAGAAAAATGTAGTCTGTAGATTGTTCCTAAAGTGATGCTAGTCGGCTAAAGCTCCCCAACTTACTGCTGAATGTAATGTTACATAGTCTGACTGCTTTTGCTTTTTAATGATTGTAATAGTGAAGAAAGACGTACCCAGCTGTACAGGAATAGTGTTAATCCTCAATATGGTTGTCCTTTGTTAGTTTTTTCTAAAAATTAGACAATATTTCTCCAGGCAGTGCAGTTGTAGACAGAGGCAGCGCCGTGTTGACTCCGACAGGTCCGACAGCTTGTTGGATTTAGCAACAGTAACTAAGGGGGGCGTGGCTGTGCGAAGGGTCAATTGGAGGAGTACTTAAAGGTGACGCAAAATGGATAACTGTAGTTCCCTTGGCATAGTTAAATAAAAGTTCAGTAGATGGAACTGACATACCATGAACCTCAACCACCGTTGTTTCCTCCTTCATACATAAATCTCAGGCATGCAAAAGACCACGGAAAAACAGCAGAATTCCAACAAGCACCAGATGTGACGTAACATCTGGGATTATTAATATATATTTTTGTTCCCAAAGTTTGCCTATACCAGCACACGTTCAAGAGAAGCGTTCATAGGCGCTCGTAGAGCTAAAGCTAGAAGTCGATCAGTGTGTCTCACTGCTTTGAAGGAAAGGTTTTCTCTCGTGTCCTCTGCCTGCTCTGCCTCAAGTCTGTGATTTATGAAGTTTCATGATGGACAGAAAGCCTTACTTGTTGCTAACACTACAGTAACTGCTTGCTGTTGCTAACAGTAGCTGCTGCGATCAGCTGGCTCTGAACCATCGGTCCAAACTTTCTGTACTAATGTTAGCGGTGTAAACACCAACACAATCCTGAAGCACCAAGCTTCCAGTCCCAGCAGAATCAGCAATATATGATGGTTAGCTACACAGCTGAGTAGCAAGAGCTACTGATAGCAAAAAGCTATTTAGAGTGCCTTACGAAAGTATTTGGCCCCCTTGAACTTTTCAACCTTTTGCCACATTTCAGGCTTCAAACATAAAGATATAAAACTGTAATTTTTTGTGAAGAATCAACAGGTGGGACACAATCATGAAGTGGAACGAAATTTATTGGATATTTCAAAAATTTTTAACAAATAAAACACTGAAAAATTGGGTGAGCAAAATTATTCAGCCCCTTTACTTTCAGTGCAGTAAACTCTCTCCAGAAGTTCAGTGAGGTTCTCTGAATGATCCAATGTTGACCTAAATGACTAATGATGATAAATAGAATCCACCTGTGTGTAATCATGTCTCCGTATAAATGCACCTGCTCTGTGATAGTCTCAGAGGACCGTTTAAAGCACAGAGAGCATCATGAAGAACAAGGAACACACCAGGCAGGTCCGAGATACTGTTGTGGAGAAGTTTAAAGCCGGATTTGGATACAGAAAGATTTCCCAAGCTTTAAACATCCCAAGGAGCACTGTGCAAGCGATAATATTGAAATGGAAGGAGTATCAGACCATTGCAAATCCACCAAGACCCGGCCGTCCCTCTAAACTTTCAGCTCATACAGGGAGAAGACTGATCAGAGATGCAGCCAAGAGGCCCATGATCACTTTGGATGAACTGCAGAGATCTACAGCTGAGGTGGGAGACTCTGTCCTTAGGACAACAATCAGTCGTATACTGCACAAATCTGGCCTTTATGGAAGAGTGGCAAGAAGAAAGCCATTTCTTAAAGATATCCATAAAAAGTGTTGTTTAAAGTTTGCCACAAGCCACCTGGGAGACACACCAAACATGTGGAAGAAGGTGCTCTGGTCAGATGAAACCAAAATCGAACTTTTTGGCAACAATGCAAAACGTTATGTTTGGCGTAAAAGCAACACAGCCAACACAGAACATCATTTTGTATTGAAGGAGACTTGAAATTAGCGATATGAGACCATAAACTCATCAGGAAAGTGTTTACTGGGGTAATTATTCAGCTGAGAAGTAGAAACATTTTCCCATTATTTCTAATGGAGCCGGACTTCTTTTTGCAACCAGAAGAGTCGCCCCCTGCTGGATTTTCAATAGATTGCAGCGTTTAGGGACTTCCGCATTCGCTTCATATTGTAGACCAGAAGCTTCCCACTTGGTGTGAACCTGAAAATGAGCTTTCTACGGAACCTTTAAATGGACACATGCGTAAATAAGTGAAATGCAGTCACATGCCACGGTTATTTAATTTAAAAACCAGTCCACCTTGCTAGCTTGTTCACTCCTACTGTTTTGTTGACAGGTAACTGTAATACGTTTGTAGTATCCTCCTCCACAGAGAGGAGCTCTGGCTAACCTAAGTAGATTCAGATGGTGACACATTTTTTCCGTAAAAGGAATATCGGATCATCATAAGGAGCCTCTCCAGTCACTCCTGCATAATCAATTGTTTCTCTGTCCATCTTATGTCCAGTATGTTCAAATTACTCATATTTGAGCCAAATGTTCCTCTAGGCTCAATGAAGACATTTTACGACTGCCATTCAAACCTGCTGTGCTAAAGAGGGATGGATAATGATCAACTTTACCAAAGTGGCTCTCTGCCAATGACTGGAAATGCGTTTTACTCTTTACCGCTTGTTATGTAATCAGTGTCCATGGATAAGTAAAACCAGTCCATTCACAAGGCTTTTTAATGACACCTCTTTTTAAATTGAGCTTTTTAGAATTGCCTGAGGGAAGCAAAACAAATTGTGCTGGCGCTTGTATCACCCTTTCATTTTCTCATTGTTGAAAGTTCTAACTGCTTTGCCACGAGGCATCAGTGAGGCATAAAGCCTGTCGCTTTTTGATTAGTCTTATTTACATGATGAAACCTCAGCTCGAACCAGAATTACCCCTTTCCACTTAAAGCACTTGTCGTCTCAATGTGAAGGCTTCAGTCCTCAATTAAAGGGAAATGGAAATTCCAGAAATGGTCAAATAGACATTCCTTTTTTTTTAAACTGATGGAAAACAGCCCTGCATTTAAACTATGCAACGGGCTGCACTGGTTGGAGCCAGGTTCAGCTGCTGACTGTATGAGCCCTAACAACTGGCAGCTTAACAAACGTTCCACAGCAGAGCAGAAACTAAATGGACTCTTTCAGTCGCAGTTACTCTGTAACAGCAGCCAGATTTTGTGGTATTTCAGTCATTTTCATCCAAGCTTCAAACATACAGATCATATCTTGCCTTCATTTTAAAAGCAGCATTTTGTTGTGAGAAGGACCACACAATAATTGCAATGTCAATGCACCAAAGTTGCATTTTTCCTCCAGGTTTTTCATATTTTTAGCAAAAAATGAAGACCCACAATTGGCTGCCTGCTTAGATTAACTTCAAGACATATTTACCAGGCTGAATGAATATAGTTTTGTACAGGTGAAGTCACAAATGTGCAGCTTGGGATGCGATTAGTAGTCCTTTAGGCATGTCAGCCTATATGAGTGCTGAAACAAGACTACAGCAATGCTAGCAGCTATGGGAGACTACGAAAGCACACCAGCTGTAGTGCACATGCTAAAATGCTGACAATGACAATGGTAACATGCTGTTACAATGTTCAACATCTTAGTTTAGCATGTTAGCATGATACCATTTGCTAATTAGCAATGAACACAAAGTACAGCTGAGGCTGATGGTTGAGTCAAAATATTAAAAAATTTTGAGCTGATGGTGGCGCTATATGAAAAGAGGATAACTGGTTATTACAGCGGGACATGACATTTGATCCAGGCATTTATTTTGCCCTCTGGGTAAATTTTTTAGATATTTCTGCCATCCTTAGAGCCACGCTCTTTCATCTGTGTTTTTATTTTATAAACATTATGCATTGGGTATGTTTGCAAGGATGGTGACGCATATAATTTTTATGGCCAAATGAAACCAAACTAAATTGAATCAGGGCCCCTCACACACTCCAGTCGTCACCAGAGTTCCCCCTCAGGACCTCGTAAACACAACCTCGGTAATTACTCCCCTTTCTATGTGTGTCTAACACCTGTATTTAACACAGTAACACATTTGAGAAGCTGAGAGGAAGCAGCTCTTGTGCGCGGCAGCTGCCGGTGTACCTCCTTCCATCTGAGCCATTACCCCCAGGAAAGGTTAGCCACCAAATGGGAGGAAATTACCAAGTAGAACAGTTAGGTTTTTGTCACCAATGTCAACCTGTATGGAGGCAATTTGTGGACAGTGGACAATGATAGGGTAGCGAGAAGCACAGCTGACTGTGAGGAGAGAGGAGGCCTCTCCTGAGGACACTCTTCGCTTGTTTGTAGGGAGGAAATTATAGGATGGACAAAAGGGGGTGGCTCTCTTATGGTTATTATCATTATCACCATCGCTTCCAGTTCATGCCCATACAAAGACATGACGGTATTTTTAGTCTCAGTCACTGGAAACATTCTGTATGTCATTGTATCCTGGTGCCATTGCAGAGCTCGAGTAAAGTGTGAGTGTATCTGTTCAACATTGCCATTTTCAGTATTGATTTGAGGTAGGTGAACATCAATGCAGGCTGTTTCAGAAATGAAAAACTGTCCTCAATCCACCTGTGAGTATCTGCCTATACAAAGTCCATACTTGTTTTTTTTTTAAATATTTGTCAAACTTATTTGTCTAATTCTTACAATACCATAAATAGGTAAGATAATTAGAAGAGAACATTACTCTGTTTTGTAAAACAGCCGCTGCCTTGTTAAAGCTATAAACCAGGAGTTTCAAAGGAGATAGAAAAAGTTGCTTGAACAAATGGAGGGTAGCAGTTTCATTATGACAGTAAGGTTAGTAAGGCTGCAGTTGTTCATTTCAGGATCGAAACCCCAGATTTTCAACCTCCAGACTACACATCACATGACCCCTTCATCAACACTACTGTTTGAAATGTGTTAATTGGAGTTGATTTTAATTTGAATGTTAATCAACACTTCATTATATAAAAGAGGATATTGTTACTTGTTACTGGAAGTGTGAAACTGGAAGTTTCTGTCAGGTTTGGTTTCATAATACTATCACTTGGAGTGGCAGAAGATGCAAAATCCATTACTTTCAGCTTTTATACATATCTTTTCTATTTATTCCTCTGCTTGTATGCTAACTTTGTGCAGTCAGCCTATTGTAGTTGCTAGGTTATTGGTTATTGACAATAAATATGCTAAGGATCAGCCTCAAACCAGTTTGTCTTCAATCTCGTGTGTTTATTTTCTTCCTGAACACCAATATGTGTATAGATTTTTAACCACTATTTTTTTTTAAATAGGATGAGCTCTCTCCACAATGTTTCCACTGGCAACTGCAGAACTACTGCTCATTTGGAATCACTTCTCCAGATCCATAAATACTTTCTTTGTCTCTATTGTGTTTTTCTGTCTGGAGCTAGTTTCATCATGTCTCTCAATTGCTTTCTGGGGTTGACCCGTGCTGATTGTAGTAATCATGTCTGATCTTTAGGCTCTATGGTCCTCTGACAAATGACACTGATGAATGTTTCCCTCATCTTCTTTTTCTCTCTCCAGTTTGTGAAGTTTGCCAACATTGAGGAGGACACTCCGTCCTACCATCGCCGCTACGACTTTTTTGTGTCCCAGTTCAGCGCCATGTGCCACTCTACTCATGAAGATACTGAGACCAGAACCAGGTAAGAAGAGACCCTTCTCACAGAGACATGTCTCCTTGGAACTGTTTTCAACAAGCCGCATTCCAACCACTTAAAAAAAAAAAAAAAACATGATATGACTTCATCTTTTCCAAATCATTTTAATTAAATTAATAAATAAATTTTTTAATCTAGTAATTCATTAAAACAAAACACAAAAAAGCTTTTCATATTTCAATAATAATAATAATAAAGTGGCCAAGTACTTTCTGTGCAGCAGATGGTGGAGATTCTTAAGAGTTTTAAGGGATTGGGTTGGTATTTCTGGCATGGTCTTAAACTGCTTTAGCTCTGCAGTAAACGCCTCTACACTTCTATATTAAAGTTTGTAGGTTTTTTAGCATTCCAATTTTTTTGTACATATGCTACCACTTGAAAAATATTCCTCACTGCTACGTAGACAACATTCAAATATGTCACATTAAAATCCAATATCCAAACTGAGCAGACTGCACTGATTGTATATCTACAAGACATTTTGTAACTTCTTGAAAACTGAGGTTTTCATGTGTAGGCCCTATCTTCAATAGATGTTGTAGCTTAGTGCCAGAATCCAGCTTTTCCAAATCAGAATTATCTTTATAATTAGACTTTATATTATCTTTATAATTTCTGCTATCACCACAGTTCAAAACAAGATGATACATGGATTACTGATTAAATCCGGAGGGAGGTTGCATCATTCATAAAGAGCAGTAAGTGTAGACTGATTGTACAGATTATTTCATTATCTTTGTTTTAAAATCAAAACTAATCTAAATTTGGCTCCCAAAGTGAGCCGGCCTGCGAGACAATGATGAATTGTTTAATTTCACTCTTTAGCTCCCTGGAGCAGTTGTTAGTGCCGTTCACATTCATGTGAAAGCAGCTGATTGATTATTGATACAGCAAATAGTTACTCTGATTAGTTCTTTTTGTGTGGTGAAATAAGCTTGAGTCAGAGAAACCAGCTACTTCGGTTAAAGTCTTTGGATAACACGAACACCTGCGTGCACATTAATTCCATTGGTTTTCCCTTCTAAAAACTAGTGTAGCTGTTTACTGTTGTATCTTTTCTTTATTCTTCTGAAGGCTCTACTGTCTGCATCCACTATTCCACCTTTCAGAAACAACTTCCTCCTATAATGCAGTGATGGATCGTACCAACAGCATATCTAGCTGTGGGAGGCCCTGTAATACCATCCTCTCCAGCGCATGTCTCATCCCACTTGAATCCAGTGAATACAGAATTAAAAATATCTCCTCCTGATCCATATTTCATGGCCTTCCCCTCCCACTGCGACCACACAGCTCACTAACTAACACCACCGCCTTTCTGCACTCCCCGGATTGAAATACAATCCTTTGAAAGATTCATGATGTAATGAAGAGAATAGCTTGTCTTAACTGATGTGAAAACTTGAAGGGATTTACAGAGAAACTGGCTCAACTGCCTGTAATGTCTTATTGTGTAATAGAGCAACAGGAGAGAACAATTCTTGTTTATTACTGTATTTCCTCTGTTTTGGCTTGTTATCCTGTTGGTAATAAAAAGATTGTATTCATGTTAATAGCATTTCATTGCAGCAACAAAGGCTGACATCTTGATACCAAAACACATCTGAAAAGATTCTGATAAATGGAAAAACTCTTAATCACTTTATGAAAAAAATGTGTAGTTGTAATAGCTTGCTGGGCAAGGTTTTTGGAAGAAACGATATTATTTGAGTGAGTGGTGATGCACAGCAGGGAAGTGACAAACATTTTTTTGGGGGGGGGCAGGGGCTCAAGTGGAAAAAAGGGCACTTTCTATAATTATATATTTCAATTTTAAACAAAACGTTAAATGTATTAACACAACTCTGTCGACCTTACAAATTTATTTTAATTCCCTCACGCAATTGTTTTGTAACAGATTTCTAACAAATATATCAGTTCACACAGAGACCATGGTCTTAGTTAATATTTGCTAGGTTTATCACAAGAGCAGGCAACAGCAAAGGACACTGCCACAATGTGCAATGTGCAATGTTTTCTGTGTTTAGAATAAATTACTGCACCAAGGAGAGGGACATTAAAACACAGACACACGCACAGTTACTGACGGTGATAAGGACTTACAGTTTCACAGTTGAGGGAGGGCTGTCTGTATTGTGTACAAATCTATCGGCATAAAACAAACTAACAGAATGGATAGTTATTAGATGAGGAGCCTACAAATTATTACAGTTTATTCATGTATGGTCTATTTTGCATCCTTGTGTTTTTACTGTAATGGCAAGAAAACTTCCAGAATACACATTTAGATGGTGTTTGTTGGAAGCCTCTGGGGCGCCGTAAAGGGGGGGTAAAGGATGACGATTCTCGGGGCCCATGACTAAGAGGGGGCCCAGAGAAGCTCCAATAAAATTGTGGTGCTAAAAAATATATTTGATGGTAAAATTATTAACTTAAAATTATTCTATTTGCTGTTTCCTGGTGTCAAAAAAAATGTATTTGTTTAGGAAACACAAACGTCCGTGAGCCCCTCTCCCTCTCGATTATCATAAAATGGTTCAGTCCGCCTAAATTGTATCCAGCCGGTGTCGGCATCTTTGTACTGAGGCTCCGCCCACTTTCAGCTCCCTGCTGCGGTCCACGCTGTTGCACCTGTCTTGCAAGCTAGTTTTAATGAAAATTCATGTCGTTTTAGGAAAAGTCAGGGAGCAGCAAGGCTTTGTGATTTATTTAGACAAAGTTATTGACTATGCAAATTTCAAAGCGGTCAAAATGATGCCTTGTTCAGTTCTAGTGTTAAAGATAATTACCATACGTTTGAATGTTGCGGTTAAAATGACTGCTGGTGGCCGTTCTAGTGTTAAAAGTGCATGATAAGGGAACTCAATTTTCTCCCCATGTTAGGTCAAGAAAACGCTGGAAAAAATAACAATACACAGTTTTAGTTAAGCGTTCAAAGCAGTCAAGCGCACTATGTCAAAATCATGCCTCGTTCCAAACAGAATGAGTTGCTGCTGCTGCTGGTATTATATATAGTACATGCAAGTTCTGCTTAAATTATTAGAAATTTTATATGGCCATTTTGTTTTATGGTGGTGTTTTCTTGCTGAGATTTTTTTTCACCACAGATTGTAATTCCTGTTTTTTAAATTGAAGAGTTTTATTTTGAAATTTCAGTATCAGTGTTGAAGCAAATAAATATAAATACATTTCATTGTATTAAGAGTGCTCAGTGTTTCCGTTACATTTTAACTGGCATGTTAAAAATATTAGGTTAGATTAGATTAACTTTATTGTCATTGCCATTGTACATTACAAATATGTACAATACATACATACAAATATAAATATATGTGAATACACTATATATGACACATGTACAGCTATGCACAGTATATATATTATACAGTACTGAAGTAGTGCAGTATTACAGAGGACAAGTTACAGGTGTGGACATGGGATGGAGTTCAATTGTCTGATTGACCTAAATATGTGAGAATGATAGTCAAAATACCATAAAAGCGCATGATTTTATGTAAATTAATAGGAAAAAAGTCTCAGCTGTGTTGGGGGCCCTGTCAAGATTCTTTTCATGGGGCCCAAAATCCTTAGCGGCGCCCCAGGGAAGCCTACTACCCCTCTGTCTGTTTGCATCTGTAGATTTCCTCTAAATCACATGTGTCAAACACAAGGCCCGCAGGCCGCATCCGGCCCGCCACGTCATTTTATGTGACCCGCGAAAGCTTAAAAGATTCATGATTGTACCAAAATAAAAGTTTACGCTGCTTTAAAGCGTTCATGAACAATAAACTACATCTCCCACAATGCATGGCGATTTTGTGACCTGCGAATTGACGGCATCCCGGCTCTAGATTGCGGTCTTTCCACACTCGCGTTTAACTACGGGTTTTTAACAAGATGAGAAATGTATAGAAACGATCCCAAAATGTCCAATAAAAATTACGCAGAAGGAAGGAAGTTTCATGAACGATAGGAAAGTGAACATGTTTGTGTTTCAAGGACATAAACCGGTGTCTTTAGTGTTTTGAGCAGTGCTTGAAGTGCGCCGGTTCACCCCCCGGCACCTCGACATTTTACTCTTTGGCGTACCGGGACTTCTCCCGAGCTGCCGGTCCTCTCCTCTGCCCTCTCCAGGTCAGATTCTCTGGAAGCCGTGGACGCTCACCTGTTCCCGTTCTCTCTGCCTGCTAAACTCTGTCGAGCAGAGAGGCGAGGAGAGAAGCTTCGGTGCCTTTCAAGCAGCCGTGTGCTGAATGTAGCTCGTCAATGTCGCTTGTCATGAACCGACCAATCACAGCCTGGATGGGGCGGGACATTTAAACGTATTGACGGACAGGTGCCATTTACACTGGGGACGCTGGGGACAGGTCAGAATCTGAATGCCTGAATCTAAACAATTTTGTCCACTTCAAGCACTGGTTTTGAGCCAGTGTCTGATGAAGGAGTAGCTACAATATACGTCGTTTTTTTTTTCTCCAGGTAATAAAACTATCTGTCATTAGTTGGATGTTTGCCCTCTGTTTGTTTTATCAAATGCCACATCTGTCTCACATGTTATTAGCAGCTCACAATAATTTGTTTTACAACTGTTCTGCCCCTCTCTTCTGTAGAAGAGTTAATGTAATAGTTTTTTGTTATATACTTTTCAAGTACATTACACAGATTGATTGGAGTATTTTGGGTTTCTAAACCTGATAAATTAATTAATGTATGTTATAATAACACAGATACAGTAAATGTGCTTGCTTATATTTTTACATCTGATGGGTTAAATGTCCTTAACTTGAAAAGGCTAAATCATCAAATAAAGAGACAGTTATTTTACAATATGTTAAGGAAGAGTTTGTGCAGTAAAGTATGTTTATACAGTCTTACAGTTCCAACTGGCCCTTTGAGGGGAACCAAAATGCTTATGCGGCCCGTGGTGAAAATGAGTTTGACACCCCTGCTCTAAATTAACCAAAACATGCTAATCTGCATATTTGAACAGAACATTTCAGCATTTCATAACTGGGGAACTTCTGTGGTGATATGCTTTAGTTGTTTAGTTTATCCTATTCATCTGCAGTGTCTTATCAAGTGTATGCAAATTAGCACATTTTAATTAGCTAATGACAAATTTGAATATCAAAGTTATTACATGCAAATTTTACCGTATTCACCTGTAGTGTCTCCATTAAGTACAGTACATTAGCCTGTGTGGACATCTATTGCCCTAGCAGAACTTCAGCTAACTTATTACATTAGCTAGTAGCTCATGAGTCATGCTTGTTAGCAAGACAGAAGTTAACTGTATTGGTCTTTTGTCTTTTGTCTAATTATAACACTGGTAGCTTTGTCTGTTGTTCATCACCACTCATCTCCACACGAGCCAAGAAAAGCACAGCTGGGGTAGGAGCTGAGAGGGGCTGCTGCCTGCTGTCTCTCAGTCTGTGTGTGCTGCTCAGCTGTGTGGAGAGAGAGAGAGAGAGAGAGAGAGAGATGTTCCATACACTGTAGCAGTGACTCAGAGTTTGCATTCCACTGTGTTTAACCGTAAGAATATAACAGTATAATTTTTTTTATAGCTTGACAAGTACAAATTTCTTACTGTCCCTCATGATATAACAAAAGCTTAGTGCCTTCATTAAAACTGAAAACTGTTGGGGTAGAAACTCCTTGCACTTAGATAGATAGATAGATAGATAGATAGATAGATAGATAGATAGATAGATAGATAGATAGATGTTTATTGATCCCAAAAGAATGGGAAATTACGGTGTTACAGCAGCACAGGTTCCACAGTCACACAATACCAAAAATTAGAAATAAATAAGATACTAGGAAAAAGAAATATACATACATACAATATACATGAAATAATAATAGGAATAATATAAAATAGAAGAACAGATATCTGCAAATATACAGGATGGGAAAAAAACAAAATGTACAAATGCTTTAAAAAGAGAATAAAATATACTAAAAATGTATGTTAAATGTAAATAAAACCAATTTGTTGGCATTTTCTCTTTTTCGTGGGTGTTTTGGATGCGCAACATTCACATATGAAGGAGGAAACAATAGTTTGCTTTATTGCTTGTCTATTTAGTATCTGAGGTCAGGTCGATGTTATAAGAAGGAAACATTAAATCATGGCATACAAAAGCGTTAAAAACATACACATATAATCATAAGGCTTAGGCCCAGACACTACAGGAGCATGGATAAAACATTAAAGCTTGAATTACATAAGCACAGACAAAATCAGACAAGCACAAATAATATGACACGAAAAATACATCAGCATGTTAGTTCAGGCATATGTAAAAACAAAAAAAGGAATTGGTTTGATTGGATTCATCTTGTTATGTCATTTTTAAATATAGACTTTTGTCAATAAAGCACACTGAACAGAGAGAGAGACCGACAAACCGACCGGCGGTTTGACAATAAATGCAAAAAAACTTAACTTTATGAAAATTATCAAATGAAAAGCATTAGGGACCCATATAACCACAACATACGCTGTGAATATGAGGCCACTCGGAAATAATACAAGTACACTCTGAGAAACAAAGAAAGAACAGCACAGCAAGAAGCAGCTCTGTGAAACTGAGGAATCCTTAGAGTCCAACCAGTTCTGAGAGAAATGGAACAACCTGAACAAAACCTAGCAGGGTGAATTGGCGATCCAAGATGGCAATACTTGGATTCATCACTTTAGTGAATTATATATTAAAAAATAATGATCAATACCAGTAATTCAGTAAATAGAAAACTCTGGAGGCGGTGATAAAAAGGAACCAAAACTTCTAGATTACTCTGTGACAGAAAAAGAACTAACAGAAGTCATCCAGTTCCTGAAGTGAAAAAATGCTCTTCAACAAAATGGTTAAATACTCAAACCATAAAATTGGCTATACTAAAACTATTCAATACTATTTTATGCACTGGAACTTTTCCAGACATCTGGATCAAAGGTTTAATACCCCAATTCATAAATCCAGAGATAAATATGACCCAAATAACTAAATAACAATATGTGTATCCAGTAACCTGGGAAAAATATTCTGCAACATCATCAATAAACGACTTGTCAACTTTCTTGATGACCACAATATTTTGCACAAATACCAGATTGGTTTCCTGCCAAATTGCTGCACAACAGACCACGTGACCACCCGCCAGACTTTAGAAGAAAGGCCTGTTTCTTTGATTCCATCTGGCATGAGGGCCTTTTCTCTTGGCCACTTGAAAGTGGCGAAAAACATATGACTTGATTAGAACAAAAAAAGCGTTCCATAAAGATTTGAAAGAAACAGGGCCGGGGAGTGAGGCAGAGATGCAATCAGTCCAATTCTCTACAATCTATATATCAATGAATTAGCAACCCAATTGGAGCGTTCCACAGCACCTGACCTCATCCTGAACGACACAGAGATCAAAGGTCTGCTGTATGCAGATGACTTAGTGTTGCTCTCACTTACTAAAGAAGGTTTGCAAGCAGCACCTGGGCTCTGACCAAGATAACAATCTTTCAGAAACAATACAGAAATCAGGTTACATTTATTCATTTAGCTGACACTTTTATCCAAAGCCACTTTTGCTATACATGTCAGAGGTCGCACGCCTCTGGAGCAACTAGGGGTTAAGTGTCTTGCTCAGGGACACAATGGTGGATGGGTCACAGTGGGGGATTGAACCTGGGTCCTCTCACACTAAAGGCATAGTCTTATTCATTGCACCATCACCACCAGGTTAACACACACAATTTCTATTTAGACACCACTAAATGACAATATACAAAAAATCTACACTTACTATACTTACTTGGCCTCAACATTACATACACAGGAAACCTCAACAGAGCTGTGAGAGATCTGAGGGACAAAGCAAGGAGAGCTTTCTATGCAGTCAAAAGAAACCAATTGAAATCTGTTTAATAATGTTTGGGCTAGAACCAATTATTCTATATGCCAGCTGCACAATCCTCATAAATGTATAAGATCAGTAATTCTTACACCAGTTTTGTTGTATCTATGGACAATTTATTATCTGTTCCAGCTAGCATCTGATGTGGAATCCTCCAGGGTTCAATATTGAGCCACTGGTCTCTGAACTGTATATACTGCATCATTCATATTCCTCATAGTGTTTAAATGTTTTATTACCCTGTGTATCTTTTAACTTGTAGATTATGTGTATTTTTAGGTTGTTGTTTCGATATGTTTAATTATTTATCAATGTATTTATTACCACTTCCACATGAATTTTAAATTTTTTTGTCACGTTGTTTTTCTTCCTTTTTTGCATCTGCTGCACTTGTCTGTTAATCTGGGTGGCGCTTGCCCTTACATGGATAAGAAGAGTTGTATTAAATTAAACTAAACGCTTTTTGGCAACAAAATGCAGAAAATAAATGAGCTGCCTATTTATAGCCAAGCAATATCCAATGGGAGCAAGTCATTTTTTAAAGATCTACAGCTAAAGTATACCCTTAAATAAAGTACAAAAACAATTTCCTCCCCATGCATTATCACTCACCTGAAATATGAAGCTGTGTAAAATCAGAATCAGCAGAGAAGAGGGAGGCAGGCATCGGGCAAACACAATTTTTCATTGTTTTGACGATAGAGAAACTGTCTGTGCTGCCAGCCGGATTGTTAGGATGGTAAAAATAGCTCTGTGGTGGCAGTGAGGCTCAGGTGAGTCTGTGACACCACATTTTACAAGACCACCCACTGTCTCTAATACATATCAACAGTGTATTAAATCCAAACCTGAAGACTTTTCTCTCTCGTTCATTGTGGAAATAACTTTCACTGCAGCAGCTGAGACCTGTGTTTGTGCAGAGCTGTGTGGGCTTATTTGTGCATAAAAATGAACCTTTATCTCATTTGTATGTATTGGTGTATGCGCATGCTG
Source organism: Lepomis macrochirus (assembly GCA_024633595.2). NCBI lineage: Eukaryota > Metazoa > Chordata > Actinopteri > Centrarchiformes > Centrarchidae > Lepomis > Lepomis macrochirus. The sequence goes on from JALXJV020000012.1 coordinate 33,947,749, forward strand.
ATGTTGGTTGGAGGTGTGTGGTCCGGTGAGAGCCAGGGGATGCTGGGATTATTTTCAAGTTGGCTTGATACCTTGCTGCTGCCACGCTGTAAACAGTATGACTTCTCACTTTGCTTTTTTTCTGTTTCATTATTCCATTATGCAGAGCCTCGCTGTAGGTGGAGAGGAATCCCCAAATAGAATTTCTCTGGTGGTTATTGGATTAGACCTAAGGCGAGGTCACTTGGCCAGTTTTTCATATTTTTGCTCAGAATCTTGTTTGTGTCGGAAACAGAGAAGGGAGTCAGAAATAGTAATGCTGAAGTCAGACTCTCTGGGCTCTGACTGGTCCTGAGACCAGCTTTTCTGTCTGGCAGATTAGAGAACCTGGAGGTTGTGTGGTGCTTGTATGTTTGTGTGTGTGTGTGGTCTTAGTTTTAATATAATTTCCACCACTAACGCATACTAGATGTAATTAGATTGAGTTATCTTTCCTCAGAAAGCAGATAAGAGTTGGAAGTTGACGTTGAGAGGCAGAGAGCGAGCCAGCCCTGCAGCTGTAGTAAGATGAGAAACTCAACATTGAGTTGTAAAGTTGATACATAGACGCAGGGGAAAAGCTTGATTTACTAAACTGCTACTAAAAATGTATTTATGTGAAGGGAACTATGTTCAGGTCGTTTATCTCTTGTCAAACAAGTTTCCAGTTATTTTATTGGACATGTTAGCAGCATGGCTCCATGAATGCTGATGTCAGTTGGTACTTTGGTCCATAGAAGTATCTGGATAACTATTAGATGGATGGCCATGAAATTTGGTACATAAACGGTCGCCAGAGGATGAATCCTACTGACTTTGGTGGTTCCCTGACTTTTCATTGACAAAAAACCTCTACAACTAATGAGTGAATTTCCCCGTCTGTTGAACATTTATATTAATGCTAACATAGCATGCTTACATTGCCATGTCATCCTAAGTGCGCACATTTTAACATGTGTGCAGTTAGGATGACGCTAAACTGTACGTGCTGTACATTAGCACGCAATAACACAAACACACAGAGGCAGCAGTAGACCAGCAACTCCCATGTTCTGTGAGCTAAAATTGCTTTTTTTTGTCTATGGGGTCTGGTGGCTTTGATGGGAAAGATAAAGCAACAGTTTGTAGTTAAACAAAAAGGTTTTAAAAAAGGTCTTTCTCTGTAAGGATACGTTCCAGGATGTCATCTGACAGGTGTAATAATAATCTGTCAACTAAAACTACATAATTAGCATTTGAGATACATTAAGGTCATGGTTTAAAGGAACCAATGTTGACGCATAATGAGGAGACAGAGGACAAATCCCAGTCTCGGTTGACAGTTGGTGTGCAGAACAATCCAAACTAGCCACCTCCCATTTACATTTTAGAGACAGTATAACAATACGCTCCTTCATGTCAAAATACTGCAATTGAACAAATTGCCTGTGGATAGCCACACACAGCAACCTCTTCTCTGAGGAGAGTCAGTATACACATATCAAGACATCCAATGTACCAGCAGCGATTGTTAATGCACGTCATTTATTTTTAATTTATGCACTGATAGTTAGTCAGACTATTAATTGAAGTGGGACCTTGTTAATAATAATAACAGACATATAAAAAATCACATGTATCAATATTTGCCATGATAAGCATTTAAAATATTTTAATCCAAATAGCTGAGTGTATCAATGATAATAAACAAACTAATGTAACTAAACATCTTTATTTCCATTACATTCATAACCTTTTTTCCCTGTTCACATGCAATTACTGCAATTACAAAGCCGCAACAACTTTTATTAAAAATACTAATAGTACTCCCAGTTTGAATGTGTGTTTGGAGTCTTTTCATGGATATCTAACGGTCACTGTGTGTCCGTGTCAGAATCCGTGTGGCCGGGATTAAAGGTCTGCAAGGTGTGGTGAGGAAGACGGTGAATGATGAGCTGCAAGCTATCATCTGGGAGCCTCAGCACATGGACAAACTGATCCCATCCATGCTGTTCAACATGCAGGACAGCGAGGACCTGGACAGGTACTGCACACACACAGACCATGAATATATACATACAAACACAAACACACACAGAGTTCAGTTTTCTGTGTTTTATAAGCGGCGTGCATTATATTAAGAGACATTTAAAACCATAAAGGGCGATGAATATTAGAAACCTGTTTCACTAAATGCCATCTTTTCCTTTTCACTTTTCTCACCTCATTGCATTTTCTTTTCATTGTGTGTGTGTGTGTGTGTGTGTGTGTGTGTGTGTGTGTGTGTGTGTGTGTGTGGGGTGGTTAATCCATCTGGACTCTTCCTCTGTACAGTAACAGATCTCAGATGCCTCTGGTGTTGCACTGCTCTGTGATCCACAGGCTTGAATTTAAGCCTCAACATCCAGGTTCAGAGTCAGTGTCACTGAGTCCTGTAAACCCCCAGAATCCGCTATAAACATGTACACACCAAGAAACAGCCCCCTTAGCCCCGTCCAGATTAGAGATCAGATTTCCAAACTGATTGTTGGCTGCTGTAATAAAGCTCACTGTTTAGATTAAACTACTGTTGCGACAGTATTTTTGTCTCCAAGTTGTGCTTGCCGTTGCCGCATGAAGCTATTCACCATGTTTGATTGTACATAAGATTGTTTAGTTTCCAAAAGTCATCAAATAGTATAAAGTGAAGACAAAATGGAGAGAAAATGGGAATGAGCTGTTGATTACATGCCAAAGTCTTAGTACAAAAATAGTTTTACAACAATATTATTTACACCAGTTGAGAACTGAAGAGGCTAAATGTCTTCAAGAAACCTCAGCCAAGTCCAGTTGCCCTTATTTTAACCCCCCCTGGATAACTATGTCCTGGATGACTGAGGATCCTCACAGACACTGTATCCAGTATTTAACAATAAGAGGAAAGAAAACAAAGCCTGCTCTGCAGTACTGTCCTTGAGTTTCACCTGATCATAACTCATTTTTGAAAAGACCTTTTTTTTCTCTGCAGCTTTTGTCATTCCCAAAAAACATTTCTTTTCTTGATCGAGCAGTGTTCTAGGGACAGCAGGTAATTTATTGCTCATTCAGTCTGCTGTCTCGGCTTTGTTCCTCTACCCCCTTACTGTCAGTTTGTGTAAACGTGGAGAGTTTAGGGACTGAGGCTACTCAGTCCAGATGGTGCTCAAGGTTAATGCAGCAAAGCACAAATTGTTAATCAAGAGAGTTTGGGAGCAGTTTTCATATTAGAAAGACCCTCTGCTTGTATTTCCGTCATTTAAATTGTATTTGAAATGAAAGCGCCCTTTATACCCAATTAAATTTAACTGTATATATGTTTACTTACGCGTGTAATGCGGCAAATATTTGCCCTTAATCTGTTTACTACAGTGGTATGAAACCAAAATAAACATTTCGCTGTAATTTAATTGCAGTAAACAGATGAAAAGGATGCCAGAATAACTACATCATGATGTCGATTTGGTGAACATTGGATTTCATGTCAGGTCTGTCCAAGCAAGCAAACAACTTTTAAAGAGGTGATATTATGCTCATTTTCAGGTTCAAAACCCTATTTAGGGGTTGTACCAGAACAGGTTTACATGGTTTCAGTTTCAAAAAACACCATATTTTTTGTCATACTGCACATTGCTGCAGCTCTTCTTTTCACCCTGTGTTGAAGGCTTCGTTTTAGCTACAGAGTGATACATCTTGTCTCTAAATGATCTTTGTTGGGAATTACACCTGTGCGGTTCCTAGTTAAGGGCTGCTAGCCAATCAGAAGCGGAGAAGGGCAGGTCAGCGTAAGGCCAGTAATAACCAATCAGAAGCAGAAAAAAGGCGGGTCAGCAAAAAGATGGTAAACAGCTTCGATTCAATTTTTACTTCAGTTTTCTCGCTTACCTCCGTACTCTGTAGAAATATGAAGTAGCATCGCCGAGTTCTGGGTGCCCAATGAAAGCTACAATAATTACAGTGGTGGTAGGAAAATCTTGGTTTGTTGAACGAGAAAAAAGAACAAGAGTAAAATCCCTCAAGTAAAAAAAAATAACTCTAAGCTCCTCCTGCCAATTAACGCCTACAGATCAGATTTATTATTCAGACTTACAACCTCGCAGCTTTTCTATTTTCCACTGTCTCATGTGATGCTGCTCAACCAATAAAATCTGTGAATTCTGATAAGTCGAGCCCTCAAGTGAGATACACCAGAGACGTTTTGGAAACACACACGAAAAGAGGAAACCAAAGAGAAAAAAGAATTCACATGGCTTTTAATCAAGAATGTACAGATTCTTACATGTTCATTCTTCCCACGGGCAGTTCAACACCAGAATCTCTCCATCTCCAATCCTAGCTGGCAGAACGAGCTGGAGCTCACATTTCTCACTGAACAACAAAGAGTAGGAAAGTGGTATATAAGAGGGAATGAAAGAGAAGAGGTATTAAAACTGTTCATTTGTTAAGATGTTTTCAAATTCAGCACTTTATTTTAGTTAGAATTGATTATTATAGTAGTTTATTATTTATTATCCCTGCAGTTTGATGTGAAAACTGACTATATATTGTTGAAATATTATTTGATTTGACAGTCAGTTGTAGACTAAAAACACATCTTGATACAACTACTGGTATATGTTATGGCACTGAATTATAAGCGTAAGTTAGTCGGTATGATGTTCCGGACCTTTGCTTCAGGAAATTTCCTCTAACTGGACCTCTTTGAATTGTAATTGAACACCCCTGATCCAAAGGAAATCCTGCTGATGGATCTGTTGTGAGTCACTGGAGCGTCGGCTGAAGGAATATAAACGTTCGTCTGAACTCGATCGTGGGAATTAAATCCTTCGCTCCCTACCGCCTCCACACACCTCAGAACTCATTATACAGTATTCGTTCAATCCTCAAATCCAGGCCCATAGCCTGGGTGAAAGAGGAAGTCCTGGTGATGTGTCAAACTGAGAAGTTGACACAAGTCTCCTCTTCCCCTCCTGGGATTGAGAACGCTGCTTTACTTTCACTGGTGTTGGGAAGGCCGGAAAGATTTAACACTGCACGGATCAACGAGGCACGACGGGACGCTTAACGCTGTTATTCCTGTCATTGTTTTTCATTTTTGCGTGTGTGTGTGTGTGTGTGTGTGTGTGTGTGCGTGTGTGTGCGTGTGTGTAATCCCACTGTGTACCCAGATGGCAGCTTAAAGAGTTGGAGACAAAACAATACAGATAAAACAATACTAGAAACAGATCACAATAATAAAAAGGCTAAGAAAATCCTCTGCTTGCCGTTTACCTCTTGTCTTCTCTAATTTTTTTTAGATGCTTTCTCCTACTTATCTCCTCATTTCTTCCTTATCCTCTTCACATTCTGCTCCTGCTCCACCCCTCTTCCTCTTTCCATTCTCCCCCTCCGTCTTTATCTCTTTTATTCTCCTCTTTTCGTAATCACTCCTCTCTTCCTCGCTCTAACCGTGGCTTCCTCCCTCCTTCCTCTCCGTCTCATTCGTGTGGTTTCCATGTGAACAAAAAGCTATTTTTGGACCCTATTTGTTCTTCCCTCTTTGTGTCTTTCCTTCTTCTTCTGCGTGCTTTTCTCTACTTAAAGCCACAAGTACCATCACATGCGGAGGAATTAAGGGGTTAGGATGTGATCCGAGCCTTGCCGGTGTCTAGATGTCGGAGATTCTGTCTGGCTGACGACACCCACAGGTGACACAGGGAGGCTCTTCTCAAACCCACAAAGCATCCACGTCCATCCTGAACAGAAAACAGCAGTCACTGTAGAACCAGGCACTCTGACCGAAAGCTCTTCCATTACTGCGTCATGTCAAATTTGTGTGTTAGAAGGTTTAGCACTCTCTCACTTTGTCTTATGAAAATTCAAAAACCAAATCCAAATTTCAAGATTTTTAGTATTTGAGAATTTCTCATTTGGACCTGAACCTGGATCGCGACCTGTGCAGTACTAAATACTTTTCTACTATCTTTCGTTTTCTTCTTATAAAAGATTTGCAAAGATGATTTTTGTTTTTCAACCCCTTAATGCCGTCACAAATTTGCACCTCTTCCTTTCAGACTGCAGCTGAGATAGCGTTTGTATTCCCCGAATGCCTGTTGGTGCATATTCGATACATACCTGGGAACCTTTTGCATGCACTGGTTTCTCTTTTATGCCTGTTGTCGCTAATTTGCATCATACCTGAATTTATATCTTTTCTATGTTCTATAGACAAATGAACAATTTCCACTTAATTTAACATCAACCTAACAGCAAATTAAAACACAAATAATTTTTAATTTTTTTGTTGTTGTAAATAAATTCAGGAATCAAGGGGTTAATATTAATTATTTTTATTAGAATATTATAATTAATAATAGTTTGTTTTGGAAACTTATTCGATATTTGCTAGCTAGCAGTTGTCTTGTTCCCTGTGCTTGTGCGTTGCTACATGTCTTACTATCAGCAGCTGTTGATCAGCAGGATCACTTAAAACCTAATAGTCATATAGCTCATTTCCTCATTTAACAGACACGCAGGCCTCTGCAGTCAGCACGTGCACCTGTGCTGTCATGCACATACTCCTGTGTGTGCTAGTAGAGAAGGAGATCCAATTAAAACAAGGATCTGCTCATTAAAACATTACTGCATACCACCACTAGTGGGCAAACCCTGTTCCAGAGGAGTTGGGAACATGCATCAGTGACTGCAGAGCAGATCCATTACTGTGGGGAAATGTTTCAAACCTGCAGAGAAAATCTGAGGGGAAATATAAATATTGGTTCACACAAAAAAAGTTGTGCTTTCTTTTCTCTTTTTTAACTGTATATTTGCATAGCAGGCCTCCCTTTGAAAAGTGTCACACTATACATCAAATAAATCACCTTGAGAACAACCTTCACCAACAATGGACATTATTATCAAATCAAAACCAGAGCTTCCTTTTCAAAAGATGCCAGTGCACCCTGCAAGCTTTCCTTTTTAGTCTGTTTGAACGTAATAAGTTAAACTTTAGTAAGACTTGCACACGGGAGCCCAGTAGGATCTGTAACAGTACCAAGCAGGAAATTTCCGGGTGTGAGAACTGAAGCAAACACGGAAGTCCCTTAAACCTGCATTCTATTGAATGGCCAGCAGGGGACGACTCCTCTGCTGGCAAAAAGAGGTCAGGCTCCATTAGAAATAAAGGTAAAACGACCCTACTTCTCAGCTGATTTATTACCCCAGGAAACACTTTCAGATAGTTTATGGTCTCAGTCTCTAGTTTCAAGTCTTCATTAATACAACATGATGTTCATTTAGTAAATGATGGTCCCATTTATAGGAAAATAGACCATAAAGCAGAGTAAGCTTCAGGGTGTCATTACCATGGCGACCTGTAAATCAGGCTAGAGAGACTCGTACCCACGGCACTGTGTAAATTTAATCAGCGCTGTTGAAAAAGGTAGCTAGCTCCGCACGGAGCCGTTTGCTCCATAGTTGCTCCAAGGTTTCAAAACGGCAGTCCACAAACCAACGGGTGACGTCACCATGACTACATCCATTTCTTATATACAGCATATCAACAGTACACAAACATGTCCATAACCTAGGTTAAAATATAACAAATTGTTTGTTAATGTCTTCCAGAAGGACTCAGGAGTTTATTCCACCTCTATGGTTGAGGCATTGTTAGGTTTAGGCAACACAAACCAGACCGTCCACCCTGACTGCCTCTCTAAGAGGTTTTCTGGCATTAAAATATCACAGTCGGTAATCACAGGGCTGCAAAATGCCTCTTGTCATGAAAGTAGGTTAAAGTCAAGGGAAATTGGACTTGGTTGAAGATACTAGAAGACGTTTCGTCCCTCATCCGAGAGACTTCTTCAGTTCTGACTGACTGGTAGGGAAACTCAGCTATTTAACCTCTAAATGTTAAATCCTCTCTAAATTTATCACATGATCTTGACCAAAAAAAACCACTGCAGCGCAGAAGCCAGGCCAGTCAAGTTCTTCCACACTATGTTTTCCAACTTCAGTTGACAAGGAGTACCTAATGCTCCACTGACCTACCTGCAATGGATTATGGGATACATACTTACGTCCTAGAAATTTGGCTTTTTATGAGCTATTGAAATAAAGTAGGCCTTGTTGGAACATTATTCCAAATTGTTCCAGAAATATCGCTGTAGACTCTGATCTCTTTATATGCGTTTCAGAAAATAGAAAAACCCATTTCCTTTTAACTAACAACAGTTCAAAATCCATCCGTTATGCTCATCTTATCTTTCTCTTCTTCTAATTCTACAGTTTTGCTCTTTTCCGATTCTCCTGCTCCTAACAGTCCAATCAACACATCTAACCTTCTGTGATTTAAATGGAAATACAGCCTTCATATAATCCATATATAATTATGCTGCATACCATATTCTTCAGCTGCGGTGTGTTCATCACCTTGGGTAACATCTCTGCTTTAATGGAGACATTCCAGCCTGTTCTAATGGTCTTCCTGAGAATTAATGAGCAGATCCTTCAATCACATCTGAGGCTGGAAGTGTGTTCTTTGAAGGAGGAAAGGCAGGATGTGTGAGGTTAAACAGGAAGGACAAGTCGTTAAATATTGAAACTCTGCTGTCTGAGATTCCTCTGATAGCTCTGAGGGGGATCAGCTTAGTTTTTAGACTTATAAATGTTTGTTAGGCAAACAACAGGCCAACTATCTTATCAACAACAGTTCACTGGGCCATCTTGTTTAACACTTCAGTGATGTTGAAAGAGGAGACGTCGCCAGCTCTCCAGGTTCTTTATCGAGGACGGCACGTTAGCACCGCTCTGTACCGTCACTTTCATGTGGGCTTGCTTGGATCCTTTGCCATCATCCAATCACACATTAGGAGCACGAGCCCAGTAGGGCGGGACTTGTCGAAACTATGGCAGGGAAAAATAACGTGATTCAAACTGAGCGAATGAGATGAGAAGAAAGCGCTGTGAGTGACAGGAGGCGGGGCCGTGTGGGCACTGCAGCGGTGTGTGTGTGTCAGCTCGCTGGCTCGGAGAAGAGAAACACATTTTCAGGATCGATACTGTGGAAAATCAATATTAAAACCCTTTGAAATATTCAAAATCCATATGTATCAAAAAATCCCTATTTTTGACATTATGTCACTACATAACTGTATAAAAGATTATTAGAGTGTAGTTTTACACAAACAGTGAAAATAGTTTTACAGTGTGATGGAAATTTAAGCGACCTTTGTTTCTCTTTTGAGACCATTCTTGCTATGACTGAGCATTGGAAAAGAAAAAGGTGCAATTCCCAATATCAACAAGCGTGGATTAGATCAAAACCACTGTAGAGGTTGCAGACTAACCTACAGTAAATAGTAGGGCTGGCACGAATGCCATTTTTTGAGCTTGGAAGCTTCAATAGTAATTAACAGCGAATAATCGAACAGCCGCGCTACGGTGATTTAAACATCTGTTCATAAGTTGTCATTTCATAGAAGCAGAACAGCGGAAGGATGAAGGCCTAGAAGTTCTGGCAATGACATGAGTGAGGGAGAATCGATGGGGAGACATAGCAGCGGCAGGGCCGTACAGAGACCACCTGGAAGGGCAGGTGCTCAAAGTATAAAAGGGGCACATGGAAATAGAGCTGTTCTCTAAACATCGATACAGAAATATATCGTTCCCTTGCTGACATGCGTTTACAGATACATCTGTATCAATACATCAGCAAAGGCTGTTATGAAGTTTTGAAAAAGAAACACAGGGAATAACCAGCTCTAGCTTTAAAACACTGTGGGCTGACATAACCCACTGAGGATGCTGCTGCTGCTGCTGCTGCTACTGGAGGTGATCTGTGACTAGATATATAAAAACAAACAGGCTATATATTAGCTGATTAAACAATTATGTGACCATGACAAGATGTAAAGATTCAGTGTTTGGGACTGGCTCACAGTGACTGACCTGCCGTAGCGCTGCAGCCGCTGCCAAGCTGACTGCTACGGAAAAAATAATAGGGAGATGCTCACAGAGGCTGCTGCACACCAAGAGCTGCAGGAAGAAAAATGAGATACCAGATTCAAAAAAATTGTGGGTTTAACCTGAGAAGGAAACACTAACAGAGGACAGGATGAGGGTGGCAATGGCAGGGGTTAGTGAGACAAGCAAATCTGTAGACAGAGGTGTGTGTCTGTGTGTTTGCTTGTGTGTCTACAGTATGCAATATTGTGATAATCTCTTCTAGAATTGGCCTGATGTAATTATTTAATGTGTTCATTGTGTTGTTTGTTTGCTTTAGCCTACAGTTTACTAATTAACTTTAAAATGTAGGCTATTACAATTTTGCAATTAAAACCCCAAAGCTGCCACATTGCCATTGTCATTTAATTTAAAGTGCTCCCACACAGCTGAGGGCTTCATTTTGTTTTCCCTTTGATGTGAACTGGAACGTTGCGTTTACTGCTGTGAGCGGAGGTCAGGCATGTGAAAAACCCCTGAATATTCGAATCCCAAAATTGAAACTTTAATATCTACCTAACAACAGAATATCTGAATATTCGGTTCCAGGCCTGGTGAATAGTAACTCTTAAATAGACTTATTTCCTTTTTCCCAGACTCTGTGTTGGCTGTAAATGATGTCAGTGTTGGCAACAGATATGTGAGTCGCTACTGATTTGTTAGTGCACAATAAAACTCGGTTCAGTCTGATTATCAGATAAGGGCTCTCTGATAATGTAACTTATGTATACAACAACACTCTTTACTTGGCTAGACAACACTAAGGCTAGAAAATGTCGTCTGAAATTCGTGTGAACTGATCCTTAAGACATTGTGTCAGCAGCTCTTTGGTTGAAAATTGGTTGAAAAGTGGTTTGAAAATTGACCACTAAAAGGTTCTTATAAGGTAAACTAATGGCATTTGAACAACCAACCAAAGCCTGGAGAAAATCTCAGAATAAACTCAAATGGATCAACACAGATGTATAATGGACAGCTTCTCCCATGCCACAGCCAAACCACCGATGAGCAGTAAGAGGAGTTAATCAGTCTGCTCTGCGATCCAAAGTGTGGAGCATGTTGAAGAAATGCATTACCTCCCAATCATCAGAGTAAAGGGACCAAACTACACAGTAATCACCACGATCGTCATGTGTAATCATGCAGCTTACATCACACTGTCATGTCAACGGGTTCATACATTTGCAATCACACACAGCTCTATGCAACCATAGCAAGAAGAGCTGGACTGAAAACACATGATGTTTCTGCTGTCTCTGCCTCTTCCATCATCAGGGTATTGCCTAAATGACTGTTGAACTTTTCTGTTAAGAAACAACTAAAGAAGGAAGCAGTTCTTTTATTTTAAAAGAGACTGGTTTTAAGATGAAACATGTTAGCCACTCAAGCAAAGAAACGATTAAATTGATTGCCATGAAATTTTGAACAGAGGTCCACAGAGGATGTATCACTGTCCCCTCTGAGCACCACAATTGATCAAAACTATACACTCCATTTCATAATAGAATATTTAAACAAAAACTCTGCTTCAATATTCTGGATCACTTTGTGAGTCAGTAATTTCATATTGCTGCCCTCAGAGAAAAGGAAAAAATTAATTTATTTAAGAGCAAAAAGCAGTAATTAGAATTTTGAGGGTTATAACAACTTAAAGCAGCATTACTGTCTTTTTTGCCACTAGGGGGCAGGAAAACATGAAAACCATGTGACAGGCCCTGACACATCCCTGAGCCTCAACTAATGGCTAACATGTTAACAGGCAAACTATTCATTGAAAACTAAAGTCCTTTAAGTGCCAAATCTACCCAATATGTTCAGTATTAATTAATATTTTAACCTATCTGGCCAATTAACTTGGGACATTCTTTTCTTAATTATAATGGGAATTATTTTTAATTCAGTAAAAACTGCCTAAATACTAAGTATTTACTGCCTAAATACTTCCATGGATTGTGGGCCATGCCAGTTTAAAAAAAAAAAAACACTAGTTATGGTAAAACATTGGAAAAAGGTTTGTGTTTCATTATATTTTAATGATTAATCAATTGATTGTTAACATGTCCAACAGTCAGTTTAGGATATTTGCATTCCGTACTTCTGTTTGGTGTTGGATGGGTAGTGTACAATGGCTGAAGTCCCTGACCAGAAAGTAAATGGGTTGTAAAGCCAAAACTTGGATCCAAACCAGGGCAAGAGGGTTCTTTAGAGCTGCAGAGTTGGTGAAGGTGATTTGTCAAAACTCTTTCCCCCAACACGCTGTTCACTTTGGTCGTGTAGCCATTTACAGCCTGTTTCATTAAATAGAAACAGCCTGTAAATGGCAGGTAGACATTTATTCTGATGATGTTGCCACAGTTTTCTGCCCATTCAGAGGCTGACCTCCCTCCTCAAGCAGCTCTGCAGTGCGGCAGCATCCTGCCAAACAAAATGTCTATCAGCAGCACAGTTTAATAGTGCGACAAAAACATGTTAGACGTCGACTCCGGAGGAAGAACCATGTTTTTTTTGGTTTTTTTTACTTCTCCAAACACACAAACACAATCTGCTTTGGATAATATTGTTCCCAAACATGGCTGTGGCCAGTTTTTCCCATGGCAGCATGTTGTTGGGCTTTCTAATCGAGCCTTGGTGGACTCGGTGGGAAGCCGCGGTCAAGGGCGTTTGATTCTGTTAATTGCTTCTCTGGGAAGGCAGACGTGGGCAGCGTGCAGAAAGCAGGAGTGGAGGCTTGGAGAATGAAGAAAAACTCTCCTGTTTCTAAATTAACACACACACACATAGCGTTTTAAGATAGCCACCTTGAAAATGACTTTGACCTCTTTTGACTGTTTTATTTTCTTAATTCCCTTCATCACTGACGTCACATAGTCGAGTCAGTTTTATTAATATAGTCCAAGATTCAGATGAGGATCAAATCTCAGCTTCTTTGCTCCATTGTTTCTTTAAACCTCTTCAGAGATGGCTCAGCAGTCATGTCCAAAGACACCCCGACTGAGTTGAATTAGGGATTTTGAGATATATGCTCAGCATCTCAAGTTCTAATTCATGGGGGCAGCCCCTAATTTACATTTTTGCCCCAATATTACTGCCACAAATATTCAAACTGACAAATAACCCACAGAGATCAGTAAGGCGAATGTATATCGTGTGCATCTGTTTGGCTCCAACGGATGATGGGAAGTAAATTTGGTTAGCTGCTCATGTCCATGAGCATCCACACACCATTTTGGAGAGTACCAAAGGTTAAGTGCCTTACTCAAGTGCACCTCAGCAGTGGTAATGAGGGAGCATGAGGGGCTGCTGTCTCAGTTTCCTGCTGAAATCTATCCTGTTGGTCCAGGAATCGATCCGGATTCTCTAAATAACTGGATTGGCTTCCAGTTGACTTTACGAGATGTTGTTAGAGTTTATGTGTTCTATCACCTGTCTACACATTAGACATTTTGGCCATGTTTCTAAATTGTCCGTCCCGTGAGCATTTGACGGAACCCACTGATCCACTCAAATTTGAATTAGTGCAACTGCTTAACACACTCCTTGTTTCGGCTCGACCATCCATTTGTGAGTCTTAATGCCCACATTTACCAACAGTTAACCTCATATTCTGCAACAAAGCAAATGGTTCTTGGGTATTTCTTACTGTATCACAGCCCCTAAACTGTGGAATAACCTCCTTGTTTCTTTTTTCGTCTCAATCAAAGCACAAAATACTTTTTTTTTATTCTGCCATGTGTTTAGTCTCATTATATACTTACAATAACAGTATTACAGTACAGGGTTTTTCCACTCCCCATCTCCACCATGGCCAAACATTCAAAGCCATGGCAGTATTGTTTTTACAGCTGCACCATTACATGAAATTAGAAATGTCTGCATATTCTGTTCATTTTCTACACTTCATTCATTATAATATGCTATATGACGTCTGCAGGATCCTGTCTATAATTTAAATTATATGTCTGCCTGGTTGGATCAATTCAATTCAATTCAATTCAATTTTGCTTTATTGGCATGACTGTTGAACAATATTGCCAAAGCATCATACATATAACATAACAATCATCCCAATACATATAAAATATCAATCACCCCCATACATTTCATTTAAGAATTTGAGCATAAACTAATCAAAGTATCTGTGTTTGTGTTAAAAAAAAAGAAATATGTATATATTCAAAAATAAAATAAATAAATAAAACAGTGTGTGTGTGTGTGTGTGTGTGTGTGTGTTAGAAATACTAAAAATAGAATAAACAAAACAGTAGGTGTGCGTGTGTGTGTTACAAAAAACAGAACAGAAATAAAAAAAACTAAAAACATAAATAAATAAATTAAACAGTAAGTGTGTGTGTGTGTGTGTGTGTGTGTGTGTTTAAAAAAAGTATATATATATTATAAAGTTAAAGCAAAATAAATAAATAAAACGGATCATGCTTTTTTCCCCTAATTCTCAGAAAGAGCTTAACAATCAGTTAATATTTTACAAAACTACCAATCATCAGAAACAATCTCCACCTTTACTTAGTTTGTTCTGGCCACTTCTTTAAACAACACCAACCCACCTTCTATTACAAGATTTTCATTTTTTATATTTCATGTCCCTGCTTCTAACAAACAATAAGCATTTAATTTCCCCAGAACCGCCTGTGTGGGCAGACAGTAATTACATTGTTTTCCTCCTGAGACTCGACTGCCTACAGTCCATCTGTGACTGAGCTTATTGCTGCGGAAGTGATTTACTATTGCATTATTTTATCAATATAACACCTGCTTGGTCTCCTGCCAAGACTTTATCATTTCCTGCAGAGTTGCCAAAAATGCTAAGTTGTACACAAGAAGTTTTTTGTGTGTGTATGGCTAAAAGATAAACAAGGTGGCTGTGGAACACAAATCAATAGCTGATAGAGACTGTCTTTACAGAAGAACGATAGAGTGCATCATTTGTTCAAATGCTTAAAAAATAGGCCCATGTTTACATTTTGTTTACAAGTGACCTCTTGTGTGCTTGTGAGTAATGACTGTCCTTTCTCAAACGCAAAGGCAGAAGTAGTTTTAATTTGTTAAGGAGACCTATTATGCTACAGTGTTAATGTTCATGTTAAATATGGACAAAGCTTCAAATAATGAGGTGAAAGTATTTAAAGCTTTCCAGTCCTATATTATAGTTCTGTGACACCTGTATAGCAGCTTTGCATGATTCAAAGTTCAAAAATTTATTTTTTTTCTTATTCTGACTCTTCACGTCATTCTTCATTTCAGCTTCTGTCTGAAACGAGCTGTAGATGCTTCTGTCTCTTTAAGGCCCCCTCTCAAAGCCCACTGTCTTCTGATTGGCCAAGACCTGAAGCATGTTACCAGGCTTTTGTTGTTGCTTGGCGGACCAGGCAGACTGAGCTTTGCCGTGAGGGAGCAGATTACCATATATGGGTTCAAACCAGAGCGTTTCGAACATGAGGAAATCTGAGGTTTTTGCTCACAGCGATTTCTTTTAAATACCGTAACCTCATTTTTTGAAGCTTTGGCCATGTTTAACATGAACATCCAACATATAACACTGTAGACAAGTCATAAAATGTGGAAAAGCGTAATAGGTGTCCCTTAAAAGGATATCCCTGTGAGACAAAACCTCAGATTTCCCCCTGTTGTGAACGCTCTGCTTTGGACTGCTTTTTCTGCCAACAGCTCTGTTCTATATACCGAGCTAGATGGAGCCAGTGTTATATTGTCATTTGCTCCGCACAGGAACGCCTGCCTGTACCGCCCAGTGACAACAACAGCCTGGTAACATGCTTCAGGTCTTGGCCAATCAGAAGACAGTTGACTTTGTGGGGGACATGAAAGAAACCTGAGCATCTACAGCTTGTTTCAGACAGAGGCTGAAATGAAGGGTCGGTATAAGTAACCGAACTACAATATGGGGCTGGAAAAGCAGTATAATAGGTCTCCTTTCAAGTGCTGGAAAACCTCTTTGGAAGGAGGTTGGGGGTGGATGGTTCAACAAACACACTGAATTTGACACTATAGGCCACTGTTAGCATCTTGTCTCCTCAGTTAGCATCAGTCAAGTTTATTTAATCTTTTAACCATAACCGTAGTAATTCCCTAATTTTGCCAAGTAGTTGTTGTTGTCTTAAACTTGACCAATTCTTGACAATAGACAAAACACTTATAGGAATTATTTTAAGTCATATGGGGCGTTTTTAAAGAAAGGAAAAAGTGATCTTTTTTATCATTAAGGTTTAAGGACTTGCTGAGCTCAACTTTAGCAATTAGCAATACAGAGTTTATCACCTTTAGATGCTGTTTTTTGGAGTATTTGATATCAAACTGCATATTTAAAAAGAAAAACATAAATGGTCCTTTTTATGCAGGTTACTCATGCCATCATTTAGGTATGTATAACACCCCTCTAACTTAAAAATGTGAATTGTGTATTGGCTTTCCCTCTACGTAATTAACCCTCTTAATTTAAATGAAATAAGTTCAATTAAATACCTTCAAGTGTATATGTAATATAAGTATGGTTAATTGTGAACCCTGATTCAAATAATTGCACTGGCCAAAAGCACTGAGATATTCTGACCCTCATTCTTGAAGACGGCCAAAAAACAAAACACTTGTGAGATACCTGGGTCAATCCCACCATGTGAATTGTTGAAAGGAGCTGTTCTAACATAGATCAACAAGAATCCATGAATGAAATGTTGCAGTCCAGTGAGGTCAGTTCCTGTTTCTCTCTCTTCTCCCTTGCACTCTTTCTTTATCTCCATCTCCATGTAGTGATTGGCGAGATGAGAATATACAGTATGCAGGATTTTAAGTCAAAATTTAAAAGTTCTTTTGCTTGTCATGTCAACAAGCAAGTGCCACACCATGAATGTCTTCAAGGAGAGGCTTCTAGAAACATTTAGTTGGTATCCTCATATTTAAATGACTATTACATGTAGGGCTGGGCAATAAAACAATAATGATAATTATCGCAATATAATAATCCTCAATAACAATATAACAATATGTTAAATATATGTTAATAATGTTTAATTGAATTAATTCAAATCATGAACAAATTAGCAATTAATTTCTCTATTAATATATTTACTTTGTTGAGAAAAAGGCCTGAAAATATGTTTACTCATCATATTTGTTGAGAAAACATTTTATCACAATTGTTTTGAATGTTCTACCTTAGATTTGTGAAGTTATCCGCTTTTTGGCATCAAGTGTTTGTCACGGTCTGACCGTAATTAAAAGTTTAACCACACAGTTAACCATCTGGATTCTACAATTTTTTACTCTGGAGCAAAAATCAGCCTCTAAACTTGAAAGAAATAATGATATGACATTTATCGTGATAATTATCAATATCGAATGGTATGAAATGTTTTTATTGTGATAACATTTTTGGGCATATCGCCCAGCCCTCATTACACCACCTGTGACGGCTACCCCCCCATCCCCCAGCTTCTTTGATTTGGATATTGCACTTGGCTGTATTGCAATTTCGATTCATTGTGCAGCCCTAGCTACAGTCTATGAGCCCTAGTCAGTTTTATGAAAATAGTGTTGTTTTTAGCATAACCTGGCCCTTACCCTCATTTGAAAGAGTGTGAGATATTTGAACTAAGTGAAAACTATTTTCGAAATGTATCCATGCTGCTCACATCTTCCTACTTAGTACTACTAGCTAATCAGAAGCAAAGCAAGGCGGTAACTACTAGTTTAGTTCCGCTGTACATGTGGCCAAAACAGCTTCGCAACCTAGACTGGAGCAATAATTTCAGAGTTTCAAAAAAATGATCATTTGTACGTGAACATTTTAACTATGTCTGTTGTCTGCCTGGAGGGTCTCTAATGTTATGTAGGGAAGGTGGGGGTTAGGGGAGACACAATTAAGGCCAAAAATCATAATATGACCTCCTCAGGTACATGATATAAGAAAAACAAGTGTGAGAGCAGTTTTGTGCACTTATAGAGGCTCATTTAAACAGGAAATGTAATTTGATTTATCATCAAGCAATTAGTCATAAGAGAAAAACACAAATAGCTTTGAGCTTTTCTAATGTGCAGATTTGCAGCTTCATCACATCGATATCAAGTAGTTGATACTAGATAGAATATCTCACCCACACATTTTCTGCAGTGTTTCTATTTCCTGATGTAGACTTATTGACCACACACACCACACACACACACACACACACACACACACACACACAACATCTGATTGAGGCTGGTCTGTACTCTTTTATTTGATTTCGTCCTTTTGCCAGCTGCTCTGATTGATTTCTTTTCAGTCTTTCCTCCGTCTTCAGTCCCTCATTCTTCACACGCTCGCTCTCTCTCCATCCATCTCTCTCATATCCTGAAGGTTTCTCCTTTTCTTTTTTTGTCTCCCTGTAAATGTTATTACACTCTAACTCTGTCACCCCCCTCTCTCTTTACAGATTCTTTGTGTGTGATATGAAGAATTGATTCTTGACTTGTAGTTTCAATTATTCAATGCTATGCTTCTTCAGGATTTTTTTCCTGTCCAGTTCAATCAGTGCGATGATGGATAATTCTGCTGTTTTTGGTCCTTTAAACGTGACTTAAAGCTGGGGTGAGCAATATATTTCAGAAGCATTTTTTTATTTGTTGAAATTATCTTTACATCCAAACAATCAATAAATCAAGTGCTCTGACACACAAATGAAAAAATCCAGTGTCTGTAGCTGTGGCAGGACTGTAAAAAGCAATCATTGTCCATCATTTTATTCTGCACTTGAAAATGTGTTTTGGGGGTGTTTCTTCAGAGGGAGGCTTGACCGATTTCATTTGGTTGGATACTTTAAAAGTCAAGCTGTTTCTTGCTTTTTCTCCAGCGTTGCCTACCCCAGCTTTAAAGAGACTACCTCTGAAAGTTTGGATACACCACCACAGCAGCTTGTGTTCATGTCCTAAAGCTTTTATATGTCTTTTCTAACAACTCACTGTCATTGTTCTTTGTCCTGCTGCTCATGAAATGATGCAAGGATGAGTCTCCCAATTTTTTTGCAGATACACTTTCTAAACTGTCTCTCTTCTCTGGCAGGGCGGGGCACCCCACCACTCCTTCAGGGGCGGGTCAGGAAGGCGAGGAAAATCCGGCAGCCCTGGCAGAGAGCTGTTTCAGGGAGCTGCTGGGCAGGGCAGCCTACGGCAACATGAACAACGCTGTCCGACCCATATTGGTGTGAGTACCTGAACGTTAGCAAAGATTGCAACGTTGTGTCTGCTGCTCAGAGACGTTTGCGTGCCAGAAATTACCATGTGATGTTTAAGTTACAGGATCATGTTTAAGCTCATAGAGAGCCTAAGTCCCTCCCCTCCGACCCATGGGATTTTATTTCTAAAAACAAAGTACAGTAGTCAGTGGCAAAAGACAGCATTTTTTTTTATCCCATTTGAATTGTGCTCTGAATTACACATGCAGTCTGTCAATTTGAAAGATATTTTTTTTCCATCAAGAAAGCTGCACTTTGTCAGTAAAGTAACATGTAGTTTTGTGTGCTTCTGTGTGTAGTTTTGAGCTCAATCTCCCTCTCTCATCTCGCACATTACGTCACCAACATGTCAATGCTATAATGCAAGCTAACGTTTATTGCTAGCTGGATAACTTAGCTATGTTCCATGCACAACGCATCTCACCTGATGTGTTTAATCCAACAAATAGAGAAAAGGTTATGATGTCACTTATGAGACTTTTGGGTTTGTGGTCTTTGTAATTACATATTTTCCAAGCGGGAACCTCCGGGTCGTAAATCCACTGCACTGTGTACATTTAACCAGCGCTGTTGAAAAAGGAGTCAACTCTTTTTGTCCGGTAGACATTTTATTTTAAGTCTGTTTTTAGCTAGCCAGAATTAGCATCCCAGTTAAAATCACAGTTAACGTGATTTACAGATGCACCAAGCTAACTAGGCTAGCTAGCGCCAACGTCTCGTCCAAATATTGTCACGACCGGTGCCTGCTTGTAAAAAAAATCAACATGTCAACGGTCAAACTGATAAACTTGAGGTTTCAAACAGCAGTCCAGAAACGGGTGACAATTAACAGTTCACTGATAATCTGCGACTTTGTTAGCAAAAAGAATCTTCTAAATTCAGTACAATATTTTCCAATATGTATGTGTAATTCAGGGTACGATACAAAAACGATCAAAAAAGCGTTGTCTCTTGCTGTTGACTACCATACATTATTTTTTTCCCGTAATAAGGTCCCATGGTGGCCCACCAGAAGGGGAGAAGTTTAGGCTCTGTATTTACTACAAACAACTTGTTCTTTATATTACAGCTAGCCATAATGTTCTAAAACTAAATTTGCAAAATCAGTAATAAACAGTTATCTGTCTCACACACTAATGTTAAAGACCACATTCTCACTTTACAGAAATGCTGTAGTACTGAGTACACTTACATACATTTTCTCTCACACACCTTGCCCACACACACACTGTCACTGTCACTCTGTTTCAAACACACACCCAAATACACAGATGCAGACTCCCAACACACAGAGGAAATTAAATGAGCTCTCTTATCGGGCGGGTGGCTGTAGCAACGCAGCACACCGTCGCCACCCTGCGACAGTCTTCCCCTCCTGAGATTTAAATATCCTCGTTGCTGCTCCTATTGGCCGTACTGCTCCGCCACTCAGCCTGATTCACATAAATTGGACAATTACCGAGTGAACACCAGAGCCCCGCTGAGAATTTCTCTGTCACAGTCTGTTTCTGCTCCGTTGAGCCGCTCTGAGTGCAGGCTTCGCTTTGGTCCTTTTAAGGCTCATGCAGATATTTAAATAAGTGGTTTTTAAGGGGCTAGCAGTGTTGCTCCAGGGATGGTGATGTCATTCTTTAGTTAGTATGCTCATCTTGAGTGAGAATTCTCAATGAGTATTAGATGAATTGCTAGTTAATTCTGTTAAGACATGCATGTTCTTTAGACCACATACCCTTATGACATTGGCAGTCCTCTGACTTTTCATTTGTCGTCACCAATCCCCTTTCCAACAGTGACTGAATGCGCGTTACTCCCCGACCTCATCATGCGTGTGTTGACTAGTTCCAGCTTCCGCTGAGTGAACATGGCAGCCAGGACCAAACACATCAACCGAGACCGACAGAGGCCAGTTTGGCGAGAGGGAATACAGTACCGAGGTGGTTTTCTTGCCAGGTTTGGGTCTTGGAACCCCGGGACCGCGAGTCAGCTAATAGGACCGCTAGCAGCCTGGCTAATGTTAACTGAGCTAACTAGCTACAGATGCAGACAGAGAGTTAGCAGCATTTAAGGGTTTAGCAAAAAGTAAAGCTATCTGTCCAACCTGAAGCTCTATAACGTTAAGTCTCCTTGGTACTGTATTCCCTTTTGGTCTTTGAGGCTGTGTTTAGTCCTTTTCAGGCTGTGTTCACTGGGAGGCTGCTGAACTGTTTCATTAGCCGGTCGCCCAGCTTCGGCACCTGTTCCGGAGCAGCTACCTGCCATCACAAACCCCCTGACCTGAGATCCTCCTTGTCTTAAGTAATATTAGAAGTGTAAACACTAACACTACCCCAGTGCTAAGAGCTTCCAGTCCAGGCAGAGCTGGCTAATATGACAGCTAACTGAGCTAACGAGACTTCAGCAACAAGTAAAGCTATCTGTTCATCAGCAAACTCTGTAAATCACAGATAGTTGAGGCAGGGCAGCCGGTGGACATAAGAGAGAGAACCAGAAAATATTGTTCTCCATCAAATATTTCCAAAATCTGTTAATAAAGAAATGTTTTTGTTTTTGTACAGTAACCAGTGAGGGCCCATCGATACTATACTCTGTCGGCATCATAAAAATTATAAAGCTTTTCATTGGACGCTACAGTAATACGACCCTGAGTGCAAGATGAGTCACCAAGATTTTAAAATAGTTTCCCAGGAACTGTCAAACTCTAAAATACCATCAAGAATACCTACAAAACAACGTTTTTTATCATTGTTGGCCCAGATGCTGGTGTATTGGTGACATATAGTGAAAGGCAGATGCAATCAAAACAAATTAACATCGATTGTGATTTCATGGGGACTTGAACATCTGTGGGGTCATTATCAAGGTGATGGATACCGC
Organism: Lepomis macrochirus; assembly: GCA_024633595.2. NCBI lineage: Eukaryota > Metazoa > Chordata > Actinopteri > Centrarchiformes > Centrarchidae > Lepomis > Lepomis macrochirus. Next base: position 33,969,858 of record JALXJV020000012.1, read on the forward strand.
TTGGTTCATTAGAGCTCCTGGCCTCTTTGGTGTCTCTTTTGAACAATCCATCCTCCTGGTCCAAAATAGGTATATTGTTGTTGTCCAAAGAGTATCCTTTGTCCTTCAGATGTATGTAAACATCTTCAAGTATCTTCAACCGCGTCCAGCTGTCCTTGATTTTAACCTTCCTACATCAAAATCTAAACCATTCTATTGCTTTAACCTGAAGATAACCCTACAGATGTGCTTTGAGATTAATACTATCATAGCATGCTAAAAGTTTAGCCTGCATCACCAAAATACTAAATGTTAAAATGTTAATGTTCTAACTTTATTCATGCTAACATGTTACTTTACATGTTAAGTTTGTGCATTTATGTTTACCTATGCTGCTGTTAAGAAGCTAACATGCTAAATGTTAGACTTCTTAGTATGCAAGCATTCTAAAAATGACATGCTAAGTTTATGTAGCATATATGCACATGCTAAATATTGCCTACTAAACACTAGGTACCTGTATGCATGTTTACAAGTCAGACTTAACAGAGAAGGGTTGCTTTAGGAGCTGTTATCAATTGTCATGTCAGGTACAGAAATATGTCTAGACTAAACATTGCATGTTCTGTGTGATTATGTTAACAAACATGCTAACCATGATTGTAGACTTACTTTGTAAACCCTCAAAACTTTGGACATGCTAGCTTGCAAAAAACAAATCGTATAGTATGATAACAAGCTAACACATTAGCTCGTTTGCAACTGTTTGTACTTGGTGGACTTTGACTATACCTACATACAGTATTTTATTCCACCTTTTATATAACTATCTATAATAAATCTGCGTTAGGTTGTTTAATCTTGGTGTGTACTCACATAGTCCTGAACACACACTCACACAAACACACACAATCACTGTTTTTCTTGAAGTAGCACTATTTAGTTAGTATTGAGAGTCATTTATGACTTGAGGTAGTATTATGACTCAAGGCCCTGATGATGAACTCATAAAAAATGTATTTACTCTATAATGAGCTGGCCACAATCTTATCAGCTTTCTAGTCAGAAAAAAAACAAAAATACCTATAGAACAACTCTGAATGAAGGACACACTGTACCATGAACAATAGGTCCACTTCATCACCTTTAATCGGTGTAAACTGAAGAAACTCAATTGGTGCCCAAGTCCAAAAGAAGTGTTCATGCAAACAGACATGAAAGGCAAAGATTTATCTGATTTATTCGACTTATATTATCTTACCTACTTAGACGCTACAGGTTATAACAGTTGTTTCAAACAGTGATTTTGACAGGATTCTATTTTGGCAGCCTGAAATTTGGTTTACATGTTCATGTCCTTCTCGGGATAAATTATAATACGCTTGGTGATCCCTTTTCATCTAGTGCCATCATCGAGTCAAAATGTAATTGTTTTCATTACTTGACCAAAAACAGCACCCACAATAATATGCATACCAAGGTCTGTTTAAATTGGCTGAAAACAAATTTGATTGATGAAAAAGATTTGTACTGTTCCATCAAACTAAATGTGCTGTAAGTAATTTACATTGCACGTTTCAGGCTCTTGGCTGATAATCAGTAAACACGACTTTTATTGAGTGCAACAGTAGAATAAGCTGCAATTCACTTAAATGTTACAAACAATCAATAGTAAGGCGCCTGAAGGTCTGAGCCATAATGGCCTGACAATTTACCCCATGTCTGTCACAACCGAGTGATATAAAGTACAAAGAGTGAAGACAAAGGACTGAATGCAGTAAGAGACAGAGGAAATAGAAAACAAAATGCCTGACAAGTCTCAGTTGTCATTAAACATTTAAGTTTTGGGTGGACAAAGTGCTTTATAAAATGTTTTGATTTACTTTTTAATAACTAATTTGACAAGCCGTTTCAGTTTGCTTGAGTTAATGCGCAGAGTGAAGAGCGACACAAAGCGGTGAACTAGGTGCTACAGACTTTATTTGAATGTTAGTGATATACATTCACTTACCTGATATCCTCATCATCCTCTCTGATATTTTCTCCCATGCTTTTTTTAATCCAGTCCCAATAGGATCAGTGAGTAAAGTTAAAAAACTCTGAAATATCTTGGAGATGCACAAAATGAACATAACAAATCCCATGTGAGGAGGATGTTGTGGTGTTAAGGGTCAAAGATAAATTCATGTGAGGCAGTAAGATTGAATAAAATTCTGTAATGAAAATTATGAGTAAAAGTTTATGACGTCCTTTAGGGCTGTGCGATACAACTAAAATCTCATATCCCGATATCGATAATTTTATACCTTGATAACAATACACATAACCCAATATTTTTTTTATATTTTACTGCATCATAAAGGTGGGTATGTGATTTTGGAGAAATCCAACACCATGACAAATACCACGATATAAAGTGAACAACAAAACAAGAAATAATGTAACTAATGTTAGCTAGGTTGTGGGTTAGCAAACTGACGCTGCTTGCTGCTCCAAAGCTAACATGAGAGGAGGAGCAGGTCCCAGAGCAGCACAGCAGCTTCAGAGTGTGATACTCACAGCTCTCCTGCTGCTATAGCTAACATCACAACAACAGCACGTCTTGGTGAACTAGAGAGTAAGCTGAATGTCCTTGGCAAGTCTTTAAACGTTACCTGACACACACATCGAGGCTGGAATAGTGTGGCTCATCCGTACAACAGACTAATCTCTTTGTTATGAGCTCCTCGTCCTCCAGTATTATCCATTTCAGAGTGAATTTAACTCTCCTCCGTGTTTATTTATGAGGTGCAAAGCGTCATTCCCTCTGAAAGTATAGAATTTGCGACACACTGAAATAAACAATAGAGCATAATTTAAAATGATAGATGGTTTTCTTTCGTCAGACAATATATATCGTCATATCACACAGCTCTAGTGGCCTAATGTATGATAGTAGGTGTAAAGCTCTCTGCACAACTGATTTACGCCGTCATGAACCAAACTGAAGTTTTATGCCTCATGAATACACTCAAATTTTAAAACTCAAGTTTTAATTTTCCCCCTTATTGCTTATAACCTAAAAACACAAAGCAAAAATACATCTAAATGCACATCCAACGAGAGAACGGCTGCCTGTGACGCTTCCTCAGTGTTCTGTAAGGGACGAAAAGCTTATTCGCTGTGATTTAGAGTTCCTAGAACTGTACAAACCCCACCTTTTTAAAATCATAGCTCGCACTTGGCATATATACTGGCTCATTCCAGTTTAATTTGTTGAGCTTCGTCGTTAGACTGACGCAGCAGCCGTTCATCCTTCAAATTGAATTATTTCATGGTGTTTCTGTTTTAATTGATGGCAATTTAGACTTGCAGTGTGTTGTCTGTGATTGCTGTTGCTAATTAATTCTCTAGAGCGCCTTCCCAGAAACCAGTGACGCTTTGATTGATGGGATTTCAAACACTGATTGTGAGGAAACAATGAAAATCAACACCTCACTTCCTGAGTTTGATGTAACATTTCTTTGTGACAATGGACCATTGAAATCAAAAGCTTCCCAGTAACTGTATATCAGAATCAGTCATAAAATAATATAATATATAACTAAGACACCTATTGTAGCCTTGAGTCAAAGTGATAGGTTGTAAATAAGTTGAGCTGTAGCAACAGTAACCAACTGCTGCTGGCAAATTTAATCAGGGAGCGAGCCTCTTAATGCTGCCATTAACAATTAATTACATAATGTTACTGTGGCTGCTTGACATCTGTAGGGCCTCTTCAAGAACTGAGCTGCATTTAATAATTTTTTTCTCTCCCCTCGCTTTGCCTCCAATTTGTTTCATTGGTTTTCTTTTTCCCTCAAAGCTCTTTCAGTTAATGTGTTTAAAGCTCAGCGTCTTTTCATTTTAGTTTTCCTCTTCTCTCCTTCCTGAAAGCAGTCCTTGCGCTAACCTCACATTTACACGACCCTCTCATTAGTGCTCTCTTTGACTTTTCGGTGACCTTGGGTCAGCAGGTAAAGCAAACACACTTTTTTTGCGTTGAGACCAGTTGAAACATGTCATGTAAAACGAAAAAAATCACTTATTATTTTCATCAGTATAAAGTACAGAACTGAAGTCAGGATGTGGTTAGCCTAGCTTAGCATAAAGACTAGTGGCAGGGGTAAACAGCTGGCCTGGCTCTGTGAAAAATACGCCTCTATAGCTATAATATAGCTCTATAGCTAATATCTTGAATTAGGGTGACCTTTCATTTCTTTAAACCATGAGCACAATCTTTCACTAAGCTGAACGTCTTTCTCAAAAATGGACGTTGCTTTGTTCCTTATATCTTTTGTTCCTAGTAATTTTGGTAGGCAAATAAAAAATGAAATTTTTAATTTTTATTTTATGTCAGACAACTTGTGAACACCCACTCCCTCATTATTTTACCCACTCGATCACTCAGCCCCTGTGAGCTCCATAATGGATGCTGACAACACATAGATTACCTAGATACACATAAAGAAGAAATGGCGACCCCTCAAGATTGTGCTTGTCTTGTATTTGTGCAGTTTCTGTGCTCATAGGCGAGTAAAGTCTTTTCATGTGTGGCTGGCAAAATGTGTGTTATGTGGACTCGTCTTGGTTAGGTTCTTGGATTTTGGCACGTTGTCTTGTCAGGTGGAAAGAGTACTAAAATATTCTACTTAAGTAAAATTTCTGTTACTTTGATGAACTTTTACTTGTATCTATACTTATTTAATATCTTATTTATATTACATAATATACATAGTTGCAGTCTTTTGTAATTTGAGAAGTGCACAAAGCCACATTGCGCTTACGATTTGACTTCCGTTGACAGATACTTTTCCAAAGCAATGGTGCCAAACAATGTTAGAGACCTTTTATGTTATTATGAGAAGTTTTGAGAATTTTTTTGCTTCATTATGAAACTGTGGAGGAACCGAGTAGACTAAGGTGGGCCACGCTGGGGAAACTGGAAACAGAGGAAGTAATATCCTTATTTGCGGTCAAACAGGTGGTCATTTAAATGGGAAATCATAAGCATTAGCATAATTAATAACTAGTTACCAGCAGGTTGCTAACGCCAACCAACATTAGCAATGTCAACGTCTTACCAAACTATGAAAAGTTTTTAACTTCCTAAATTCTTCCATCTGACGGAGAAAAGAAAGGTCAGGTAGAAACAGTGCGGAGAGGCTGCTGCAGCTTTTGTGTGAAGCCTAATTGTAGCAAAATAGCTACATCTAATAATAATAATAAGAGTAACAACGCCTGATATTTCCATTCAGGAATACATGCTTGCAGCTATGAAAGTTTGTTTTCAGCGAGAGTCAAAGTCAGTTCTGTCTTTGAGACACACACAAACACGCAAAAAGAGTGAGCCCCCAGCTTTATTATACAGCTTACACTGCATAATAAAGCTGCTGAGTAGAAATGGTCAGTTCTTGCATTTAGTTTTTTACAGATACAGTAACAGATGTGATTTAAAATGTATCTGAACACAATACTTCTAACAAAACATCCTTAAGTAGAAGAAAAATCCCAAATTGAAAAAACTTCTTTAAAAAGTTCAAGTACACAAAAAACTACTCAATTACAGTAACTTGAGTAATTTGTTACTTTCGACCTCTGGTCTTTACTTTTGTGGATTCAGCTTTGATATTTGTTTTTCAAATACCAGCTTGCTTTTCTGGGTCTCTGGTCAATTAAAAACATTTTGAACAGGCTTCACGTGTTAAACACTGTCCCTGCTTTTACTGCACGTCTTCAAGCTGTCGTTTTCCCGGTGAAGCAGTTGTTTATTGTTGCAGGTGCATGTCCTCTTCCTCTCCTATGTCTCATCCTATCGTTCAAACCCTCGTCTCTTTCTTTCCGTCCAGGGTTTATTAAAGTGTCTCCGTCTCTGTGAATCACTCTGTCGATGTCAGTCCACCAGTAGGAAAAGTTTTGACCTGCGTCTTTATTTTCAGTCTGATTCAGAGAGCTGCACCTGGGAGAAACTGTACAACTTAGCAAATTTCCACTTCTGTTGTTGCATGTTTTAGAAGATATACTGTGTCTAAAACCTCTTAAACCAGCAGCTGATTGATGAGGGACATAGCATGTTGCAGTTTTTATTTACAGGAAGGTCACTTGTAGTCACAGTGATTTATAACTCAGTGTTCTCATTCTCTTTGGCCTTTAGAAGGACCTGTCGGTAGCTTGTTCTGTGTCTCCCTTGTAAATCACAAAGATCATCTTCACTCTCCTTATAGCTCCGGTTTGGTCTCTGCCAGCTCCTGAGGAAATATCTGCCTCTTTAAGCTGCTTGGCTGTTCTCCCCTCTCTGCCATCTAGTCTCTAATGGTGTCTGTGTGCTGCTTGGTGCTGAGTGGGGCTGCAAGTAACGATTATATTCATTGGAACGATTAATGTGGTACAAGGGAGATTTGTTTGTCACAATACAGCAGGTTGTAGAGTGAAACAGAGTTTTTAACTCCCTTCCGCTACTTCAAAGACAATGGTGCAGCAGCTGAAACCTCTATATCTCTTTTCCCAGAAGGCAGCAGGGTAAACAGGCTATGGCTGGGGTTAATTGCTGTTGATTATTTTATTGATTAATTAGTTGTTTTTTGGTCTATAAAATGTCCTGAAATGGTAAAAAATGTCAATTAGTGTTTACTGTCATGTAGGACAAGGAAATATTCACATTTTTAAAAAACTGGTTATTAATTAAATAATTGACAACTAATCCATTAATCGTTGCAGCCGTAGTGCTGAGCAGGTAGTGCACAGTGGGTTTATCAGAGCTTGTTAGATGAAAACAGCTGCCTGCTGCTGGAAACACTGAGACTGAAGCAAAACAGTAAATGAGCCGAAAGAGGCTTAAAATCTCTGTAGAGCTGCTTTTCTGTCATTTATACATACATTCTCTGGCTTTTGAAATCCTCTCAGATAACAGAAGCATTTTAAGGACATTATTTACATTTACATTTGTTCATTCAGCTGAGGCTTTTATCCAAAGCAACTTACAGTTGCTATAAATGTCAGAAGTCTCACGCCACTGGAGCAACTAGGGGTTAAGTATCTCGCTCAGGGACACATTGGTATTTCACATTGGATTTGAACCTGGGTCTCTCACCCCAAAGACATGTATCTTATCCACTGCTCCATCACCCCCACACAAGTCCAAACTTTTAACACTCTCTAGCCAACATAATTCTATTGAATTGATCGATCTAGTGTTAAGGTTGCTGTACTGTGGTCGGGTGTGTTTCCACAGTCAGACAATCCCACATTCCCTTTACCCAGCGACACCTCCTGTCCTCTCTGACACTCAGTCAGCACTCGTCTCAGGTGTGACACCTGACACAGGGGTTCTGCAGAGCACCATGCACACCTACCTTCAGCCTCCAATAACCAGTGTTAAAGAGTGCAGTTGGACTGAGTGTGCCCCCCCCCACCACGCTCTCAGTCTGTTACTGTAAATGAGTGTTTGTGTTTAGGGTGCACCTTCCCAGCGTCCCCTCCAGCTCCAACCACTTACTCACTGGCACCATGCGCCCCCTGCAGGTCAGTCAGCGCCACGTCTGCTTGGTGCAGTGACAGACAAAGAAACTGCCTCGACTTCTGTCGCGGTTGTTCCTTTGTGAACCCAGCGAGCGGACATATTAGAGTGACTGAGAAAGACAGAGTGCTCTTTTAATTCTCTCTCGATTAAACAGCCGCCCTGCTTCTCAGCTTTCTGTCTGCGCGTCTGTGGGTGAAGCCACTTCTCCCCCTGCAGAGCTCCTGCAGGGAGGAGGAGGAGGAAGGGGAGCGTCTTTAGACTATAAATAGCAAGGATTGGGGTTAACAGGGTGGGGTGTTTTGGGGGTATGGATTGACGTCATGGTGGTGAACTGTTCTCGTACAACCAGCTTCCAGTCCTTGTTATCGCTTTTTCCTTTCTTCCCGTTCTTCCTGTCTTTCTCTACTTCTTTCCGCTCTTTTTTTTCTGCTGTCCCTCTTCCTTTGTCTGCCTTTCATTCACTAACATTAGCATCAATCCTGACAGACTGTTTAAAATGGCTGATGTGACAGTATGTTAAAACTGAATAATCCTCACATGCTTCATCCTGTATTATCATTTCACATGTTTTAATAGTGCTGTTACAATACAAGGCTTGACTTTGTGATTAGTTATGATCACCTAATGGTGACATAATATCTGTTAGCATTGTTTTTGTGAGCATTTCAGCACACTGGCTCAAATTTGCTGATCTACGTTACGCTAATCGACACTCTAAACATGAGACTCTGCTTTACTGGCTGATTTGGGATCAAACTTGATGTTTCTTGACGTCTCTTTTTTGAATTCAGTATGTCGACTTTGAAGTCAGTGATGTTGTGGAAGGATCCTCCTTACTGTTAGAAGGTGGGTGAACAAGTCAACCTCCCGCCTGCCTCTGTGTGCGTTTGCGCAGACATAAATAGCGGATGTATGTAACAGATGAGTTTACCTTCAGGCTGCAGGTCGGCTCCCACAGAGATGAGTAAATCTGTCGTCATCCATCTGCCGCTTATATCATCATGTCTTCTTCAACACCCACATGATGTTTTCTAAAACCTTTGGCCTTCGTGTAGATCTCACCTCTGTGGCTTCAGCTCAAAGTTAAAGTTTATGTGTATGACATTACTCTATTTTCAAAGATCAGTGCTGGGATGTCTCTTTGGTTTTCTCTTCTTGTTTTCCCGCATTTCTTTGTTTATCTGCTCCTCCTCTGCATTTTCTAATTATATCTGTCTATCTTTATCCAAGAGTCTGCAGGCAGCTCTTTATTCAGTTAAACAGATGTGCAACATGATTATAATTTCAAGGATATTTATGATTATTTTGCTGGAATGAAGATTTATTTGTTATAAAAACTCAAACCTGACATCTGACAGCTCTACACCTGATGGTGAAAAATATGTATATAATGACAGGTGTTGGCTGATTACAGATATAATATTAAAAATATTGGTTTATATGTTGGCCGAAAGTGAAAGATATGTTCATTCAGGAACATTGTCTCAGTTACATAGTTGTTTGTCCAGAGAGCAATGACAGTTTGATTCTGTACTTGTCCCACTCACTACATACAGTATGTTGGTTACTATCCTTAAAGAAACGAGGGATCCTTATTAAATATATAAATGTAATGTGTTTATGTAAAACAAATGATAAACATATGAGAAATATATAGATATAGATATACAGAGATAGAGAGATAGAGGGTTTTGGTTTTAAAACGGAGACCTGTTGCTATGTTTGCACCTCCTGTACAAACTAAAATAGCAAAAATGAACTAAAACTAAAACTGCCGACCCCGTCTATCGTCTTGAAACTCCCTGTCTGTTTTCCGCCGCCACAGCCGCTTTTAACTCCCATGTTGCATTCAGTGACAGTCCCAGCTTGTTTTTTGTCCATGCAAAATAAAAGCTGGTGTGGTTCTTCATCTGTAGTACTTTATTCTTTCGCCGTCTCCTGTAACTACAGAACAGACCATCTGCTTCATGTTTACATGAAAAGGAGTTTACGTTTACGACCACTAGATGTGCGTTTTCATTCATTTTAATGTAGGAGATCAACTCAAAAACGCAGCTAAAACACTGGTGTGGACGGAGATCATATTCGTTTTAATTCTCCGTAAACTTAAACAGACTAGTGTGGATGGGGCCTGAGGTACTTTGCAGAACTCCCAGGCCTCTGGCAGAGGACCCGAGCTTGAGGATGATACATACCACCCCACGGAGTGTTGAGAGGGGGATTTTTATTTTTTTTGGTCTAAGTAATTATTTTAATCTTTTCAACATCAGTCCATCAGTCCATCTTTTAAATTAAATGATAAAACTGGTTGTAAATGAGATCGGGCTATATAAATATAAATTTATTGAGTTGCAAATTGCCTGTTTTCTGATCTAGCACATCTGTGCTTAGAGTTTGGTGAGGTTTAAACACAAAACGGCTTTGTTATGGCAGGACAAAGATTGTGATCATGGTTAAAAGAAACCAGCATTGACTGTTGGTAGGAAACAGGAATCAAAGAGTGGACTCACTCTTTATTTTTTTTTTTATTTAAACAAATAATGACTGCTGGCATTCTTGTTGTTCTTGGGTTTGATGAGGAGTGCAGATGTCTCTTGACATATATAAATTTGCTTTGACATCATTTGTAAGACATGATGACAACTGGACAACATATTCCTCAGTCCCTCGTTGTTCAGCATTTGGAACTTTTCTGACCTTTGAAATGCAACAGACATAAATCTGTCGTACACTGTGTTATTGTCCATCATCCCTGAACAATAACAAAACTGTTTCTCTCCTCTATAGTCTCTCTCCAGGCCTTAATGCCTCTGATTGGGTGAGCAAATTAATAATTTCCTATTTGTCTTCTGTCTTCAGTCACCTGGACAACCACCACCTGTGGGACCCCAATGAGTTTGCTGTTTCCTGCTTCAGAATAACCATGTACTCCATCCAGGTACAGTACACACGTTACACCTGAATGTACTGCATCAGCATTACTTTAAAGGTATGACATGCAAACTTTCACATCGGAGCACTAGGTTAGCCTCATATTTCTGGCTGTCGCTCAAGTGCCTGTCAGTCATCTTGACGAGCTGTCATCCCGCCCCAGGATTGATGTCTGCGGCGTCCCTGAAGCCTCCGCAGGCAGATGGAGAACACAGCTGATCACTGTGTTTTCAGACCCACTCTCCTTTTTTATTTTTCCTGTGCAACTACTTCTGCTGCTGTGGTTCTTGGGGTTCTTGTTTTGCTCTGAATTCTGCTTTTCAGAAGGTCTTTCATCCGGGCTGCGTAGTCTCAGTCCCGCTGGCTCCCATTAAACCGATGGATCAATGCTGTTAGCAGGCTTCTCACTTTTAGATCTAGGTCCAGGTGTGCGTGTGTGCGTGTGTGTGTGTTTGCTAGTACGTGTGTTGTGTTAGTGCGTGACAGGAGTTTGCAGAGTTTTGTCTCTCTGATTTGTCTGGGGGGTTTGGGTCTGTCTGCCAGTGGACGGCCACAGGCGTCTAATTGATCTTGGTAACATAAAACAAACCCACCCTGGGTTTGTCCTACAGAGACTTGGTTAAACATTCTGCTTTCAGGGGGAAACGACCGAGTTTGGACCATTTTAAAAGAAAAATCCATCCTAAAGCAGCTGCTGCTGCTGATCTTTACATTTTGAGGTCTATCGGGGATCCAACTTTTTCAGTCATCTGAAACATTAATGTTAAACATCCCAATTTGCTGGTAAGGGTTGATTTCTATTGCACAAATGCTCTAAGGGTTGCAAAGGCTGAAATCCGTCACAGGAGAGATGCAGAAGGGATTTCTAGATGCACTGCAGTCACGGCACTTTTAAAGGGGTTATGTGTCGTTTTTCAATGAAATCACTAAATCAAATTCTTACTTTCTTTTTTGTCAATGAGCTGTAGCCTAACTGTGAAATGAAGCACACGCCTGTTTTCTCTGTTGCTTGGAACACCCACTATTCTGCTTGTTTCTCACTTATAATAAACAGTCCAGCTCACTAACCGTTTCATTATCATCTAAAACATTTAGCTGTGCTAAAAACTACATATTGGCCCTAAAAAAAATAAATAAATAAATATAAGCAAATATGACTTTTTTCCACCATCAGTACTTCTTTTGAAGTTCTGTACACTGACGCCATCTCCACCAAGAAGTCACCGGAGATGTTAACTGATCGTGAGCGTTTGTTGTTACTATGTCTAGAAGATTGCAGATCATGTTGCTACTTGACGCCGTTCAGGGTGAAAACGCCTTTGCATAAAGACTTTCTGAAATATTTGTAAGTAAGAACTTCAGCACAGCTCTTGTACAACATAACATCTCACAGAACGTTTTGGGAACTGTTCTTATTTACTGTCATGCGAAGAGTTTATTGATAAGATCGACACAAGTTTCTTGTCTCTGTGCTAAATACATGTAGATGGATTCAGAATCTGTTTAGCATATAGAGTGGAAAAAGGAAAACGCCTAGACTGGCTCTGTTCAAAGGTAACAAAAATAGAGGTGGCTGACAGGATGCTTGATTTCTGGATCCTTCTCAGTTTAGATATGTAGATAAAATAATATAAGATTTAACTTATGAAAAAGTGGGTGGTCATATTTTAGCTCTATTGTCGTTCCAAATTTGATTAGTGTTGCTTCCCCTTAAATCCTCTTTGTCTCTGTGTCTTTGTCATCATCCAGGCTCAGCACTCCCACCACGTCATCCAGCAGGTACTGAATCACCTCGACACAAACAACAAGAACACACCGCGGGTCAGAGCCGGCATCGTCCAGGTCCTGCTGGAGACGGTGGCCATCGCTGCCAAAGGCTCAGTGGGTGAGTAGCGGGACCATACTGCTGGACCAGTTCCTCAGGAGATGGTGGAAGAAAAGACTGCATGTCAAATGAATCTCCAGAAATGTAGATAATCAATTGATTGTTTCAAAAATTAGCTTTCTGTTCAGTTTATTGACCTTTCAGCATTATTACCGGTTCATTAAGACAACTGTCATTAAGAAGTGAATTATTTTGCTGGAACAATAAAGGCCAATACTAAATAGACCAGAAAATTTATAGACTAATGGTGCTTTCAGACCAACCTCGAATTTTCACCTCGCGACGCTTCCCTCGCGTGAGTACACTCGCTGCACCTGAACACACGCAACGCGAGAAGGCAGTTTTAACGTGAATAAACACAACTCGCCATTACTACAACTCTATGAACCCAAAGTAAACATTTTGCTGTGATTAAATAGCAATAAACGGATCAAACTGATGCAGAAATAACCACAACATGATGCAGATTTGTTAAACATATGAATTCATGCTTTTTCAGGTCTGTCAGCAAGACAGCAGGACAACACCTTCTAAAATGTTTGTTTTCTGAATGGAGTTCGGTTCAATCAGGGCTGTGCTATGCTAACTTGGTCACAGTAAAGCACAATGACAGCTTTAATAAAGTTACAGCTTCATGCGACTTCTTTGCTTGAGTTGAAAATAATCAACTCATGCGAATTCCTTCGTGTTGCCTTCGCGTCGCCGCTCCGCTTGGTCTGAAAGCACCATAAGTGTTTAAATCATCATAAATTCTTCACTATTATTTTTTTGACTTTCAGACAGACAAAAACCAGTAGTGTCGAAACATCCCCTTAGGCTCTGAGAAATAGTGAATAGTGACAATTTTCGTTAATTTATGACCTTTTTTTGTGACTAAAAATATATTAATCAGAAAAGTGGAGGGGCCCTGTTCCCTGTTTCAGGCCAGGAGCAGCAGCAGCTCCTTCTTGGCCGGTTCATGTGGCGTCTGATTTGCTCTTAGTCTGGCTCCTAACCTAGGACCAATTTGCCCTGGGAGACCCTACTGGGATCTGTTGCCCCCCGTCCACCCATATAAGGTGGATTTTCATTCCCACTGAGGTGACTTAATATATTTAAAATAGAGTTTATTTAGTTTACTTTGAGGGGAAAAAAATGAAACAACTTTGTAAATTTAGGTCATGATGTTTTTATTGAATTCCTCCAACCTGTGTTTTACTGCCTCTGCCTGGGGGAAAAAACAACTTTCCTTCTGGGTAGGAATGATCCAAGAGTCCAAAAGAAGTGATGCGTACGCCTTTGAAAGTGAAAGCCCGACTCCTCCCAATCTGTGGCTCGGTACAGTATGACAGTGTAGTTAGATTTGTGAAGTGAATATATAGAGCAGTTTCTACAACCCCACACACACACACACACACACCTGGAATAAACAAGCATCATGGGTAATCACAATGTCTTTATGTACACTAGAAACACAAAGCCAAAGTGTAACGATACAATACACTGACTATAAAATGACCTAGACACAAATGTAACACACATTGCATGTGGTAACATTCAGATTTTGTGTCTCTCCATGTTTCAGTGGGACAGTGGCACGCTTCAGTCAGGAGGGCAAGATATTTGCCGATATTTGGCACCATCTTTTTTTATGGGTGTAAATTAACATTTAAAGTCGTACACCCTGAATATAAGATGAGTTTGTAGGAGGAAAAAAGTCTTATAGTCGGACCAATACTGTATAACAAGGATCTGTCTTTTTAAGAGAGTCCAGAATTGCTGGAAACTAATTCCAGCTCTGTCAGATAAATTCCTTATATGTGTAAAACGCTACTTGTCAATAAAGCTCCTTCTGATTGTGTCACAGTGTAGATATGAGATGCGTGATTGTCCCAGGACAACAGAAGGTCACACTACACTAGTATTGAAAGTGCAACGGTGTAGAAACACTTGAAAATATAACCCAGTCCAGTAATCGACACTTGGATTCATTACACTGTGCAGAGGTTTCTGCTCTTCTCTTCATCCAGCGCACTGTTCCAACACCACAGACAAATCCAAGCACAGTATCTCCAGGTGTAATTTTGTGTCTGAGTGTTGGGGCTGTAGAATAGCACAGTGGTGTGATGCTGTATCTAGACTTGTGTAATGTTCCCTCAGTAGCCAAGTGAGCTTTTGGAAATCATTTTATTTACTATGTTGCAGGTGAGAAGATGGATATCAGCTTAATGTCTCTGACCAGTAGAGATGTATCCCGCCCGTCTTTAGCTTAGCATAAGACTGGAAGCAGCGGTAAACTGCTGGCCTGGCTTAATTAAAACAAAGAAATATGTCTTCCATCAGCTCCCAACTCGGTCTGATTTACATGTTTATCTTTGTTGAACAGGCATAGAACCAGAAATATTTGAAGAGAAGCCCGAAAATGGCTTAAATATAAATCTTTTCAACATGTTTTCACTAGGACGAGGGAATAATCTCATGCAATTGCTGTTGTCTAACTTTTTATATTGATTTTGTCATAGGTCTAATTCTTTTGTGGTCTGTATCATACAGAGTATTTCTGGAAAGGTTTTCTCAGTGTTGTGTCCATGATTTGTGAAATGTAATGTGCCAGAGGCGCGGAGGGCGAGCCAGGCAGCACTGACTTTATCATAATCTGAGGTGTTGCTGTTTGTGACAGAGTGAATTAAGACCAACTGGACCAGAGAAGACGTGTGAACATGACCAACAGCACAGATAGAAATCTGTTACTGGGGACTTTCTGCAGTTTATGTCCATATTTAATGCCCGGAGTTCTCTGGGAACCCCCAATGAATCCTTTAAAGACTTAATCAATGAATTTAGTTTCTAAACATCCCAAATATGTCTACTTGAAATTTGGGAAAATTTGTATAAAGTGATGCACAAAACGTTTTCATTTGACTGAGTCGTGCAGCCATTTTTTTGAGTCAATGCACAAATCATGCAGCTTTAAAGATGATCTGAAACAAGCTGATACAGACTTGATTTTTCAAACCTTAAAGCTACTTTCAGTAGAAATAAAAGAGGAAAACCAGATGTTACCACCTTAAATGAGACTAAACCGTTTCTAAAATGTGCTTTCAAATTAAAGAAATATTTTTTGTCAGCCACTTCTGCTGTAGTCCCTGCTCAGGCGCACAACAGCACGAGAACGTTTCTCGATTCTCCGATCAGTTTTTCATTGTGTGTGTGTGTGTGTGTGTGTGTGTGTGTGCGCGCACGCTTGCTTGCAGGTCCCACAGTGCTGGAGGTGTTCAACACTCTGCTCAAACACCTGAGGATGAGCGTGGACTTTGAGCTGGGCGAGAGCTCGAGGAGAAACTCCAGCACCAGTGTTTCTTCTGGCCGCGGCAAAGAGAGCGAAGAGAGAATCGTCCAGAACGCCATCATTCAGACCATCGGTACAACAGGCTTTTCACTTCCTGTCTTATTAAAATATTATTCATATTTTTTATCGGTGTGTCAAGTGGATCCTAAAATAATCCTCACATGCCCGTATCCACATGGAAAGACTCAGGGCTCCCTGTAATCCAAACCAAAATCTCAGACGTTTTCATGTGATAGTAAATCCATCAGAATAAGCAGAAGGGAGGATGTTTTAACTCTCCTGCAAAGATAAATAGCTGGTGTTCGAGTGCTGACTCATCGCTGTCCTCCTGCCAGGCTTTTTCGGCGGAAACCTCCCAGACTACCAGCGAGCTGAAGTCATGATGTTCATCATGGGCAAAGTGCCAGTGTACGGGACCCCCTGCCACACCTTGGACACAGTCAAGATTGGGTGAGTCACACACTCATCATCCAGACACCCTGGGGTTCCCACATACCGCTGCTGCGGCCAATCGGCTCGCAGTTCCCAAAAGCCCACTGTAGAGACAGTTTGACTCTGAACGTGTTGGCTCCACTCTGTATTTTCTTTCTCAGGTAACAGACTCAACACAGACGCAGATCACACTGAACTGAGGCTTGTGATAGAAACATGGCCCTGGTTTTACCACAGCTTTAAATCACAAGTCCAGTGTTCTCATTTGAGAAATAATGAGCACTGAAAGGGAAAGAATTATATTTGATACTTTAAAGTGTCCTGTTGGTGCATAAATCAGTCGGGGTGCCCTTGACATTGAATGATGCACCAGCCAAACATCCATTCCACTGTTTACTGCAGAGCTAATTAGCAATTTAACTACAGCACAATGAACAGCATCAAAGGCTTCCCGCTGTTGTCAGTCTGCTGTACCGCTGCACCACAGCACAAGGTGGCCAGCTCTTGGCTTCTGAGCTACAGTTGCTAGCAGAAGTTGTTTTCTGACAGTTTATTTCAAAAGTACTTTTCCCTGCAAAAAGTAATGTCTTTTGTCCAACCAACATTTGTGTAAATATGCTTGTTTGGTGTCTTAGTTAAAGTGAGATTAGAAAAGAGTACAAACAGGGCTCCTCCGTGTTACTGTAATCAGATTACTTTTGTCTGTAACGCAGTAATATAAGGCGTTCCTGTTGATAACCTCAGCAATCACATTACAGGTACTAATAACAAAATCATGTCGTTACTTGGTTATTGGTTCTTCAACTATCCGCGGGGGGAGAAAAATAAATCAAATGTCCCTTTTCATGTGTGTTTTCCGTAACACTTTTCCGACCTTACTTTTGACTCCAGCGCCAGTTCATGAGGAAGCACAAATTGCAGAGCTGCCCAAGAAGTCTTTCGAGGGGTTGGAGGTATTATTTCTCACTGTTTCGTGAAAGCACAGCGACACTCACTAGTGCGCCTGTGGCGAGGCTCTTTAGCCTGGGCGGTCTTGTGCTCCGAGGAGGAACAGGCTGTCTGACAAACGATTTCAGAGACTCCTACTCAGGGTGCAAACTACAGGGGGGCCAGGGGGAGCTTAGCTTGGAAGACATCAGTTCCCCTAAAAGCATGATTTGTGATATTTTGAGAGGTTATTAACAGCATGCTTTATTGCCATTAATCTCTATATTTCGCCATCCTCATGGATCATGCGGAGCGTGAGACTTCATCCAGCCAGAGGCAACGATGACCGACCGTCCGCAGCGGGCCGGTCGCTCCTCGATCTCCTGGCCCTGTACGCTGCACCGCCCCTCTCCCTCTCCGGTACGGGTTGTGTCAATAAGCGCTATGAACGGTGCGTGATCGTTCCTTCTGGCTGGATGAATATCACTCATGATCCCTGCGCTACTGCAGCTGGGGGCTCTCTGCAGTACACGCAACTTTCTACATTCTTCCCTCTCACAGAGAAAAGAAAGGTCAGGTCACAAACACAGCCGTTGTGTCAAGCATAATTGTAGCTTAATGGCTACATATGATGATGATAATAATAATAATAATAATAATAATAATAATAATAATAATAATAATAATAATAATAATAATAGCCTAATTATTATTATTATAACAAGACATACTGATTCTTTCACGGTCAGCCCCAGACCTACATGCTTGCAGCTGTTAATGATTCAGCAGTAACAATCACAGTACTGTACTCTAGTCTCTGTTCTTCTTTTGACAAATGTTGGGCTGATGATCACAGCTCTGTTGTCACTTTGTAGTTTTAAAGAGCATAAAAGAGATCCTCTGTGTCCTCGTTATAATAAGGACTTGTGGTGTTCTAAGAATATATGAGCTGTAATTATATATTGTGATTGTATTGTGATGTTACGCAGTAATCCAAAAGTAATTAACTAGTAGTGTAACTAATTACTTTCAGCATTGACTAATCTAGTAAAGTAAGGCATTACTTTAAAAAAGAGTAACTAGTAATATGTAATCCATTACCTTTTATGAGTAAGTACCCCAACACTGGCTGCAGAGCTCCATGAGACAGAACGTCCGTGGTCCCAGCCTGCCCAGGGACCTTTGTTCCATCCTCTTCCTTCTTTCCTGTCATCGCTCTGCTGATGCTGTATCCAGTAAAACCATGCAAATGCCCCGAAACTCCTCCTCACAAGTTGCTGGGAGCTGTGTAGTGAGTAGTGTATATATGAATTACATTTATATAGCACTTTATCATAGATACTCAAAGTGCTTCACAGTGAAGTGGGGGGGACTCACCTCAACCACCACCAATGTGTAGCACCCACCTGGGTGATCCTCGGCAGCCATTTAGCGCCAGAACGCTCACCACACATCAGCTTGAGGCAGAGAGGGCCAGATGGTGAAAGCCAGGTTGGGAATTGTTGGCACCGGGGGACTCCCTACTCTTTGCGACAAGTGCCATGGGATCTTTAATGACCACAATGAGTCAGGACCTCGGTTTAACGTCTCATCCGAAGGACAGCAGCTCCTACAGCACAGTGTCCCCATCACTGCACTGGGATCTCATTATTAGGGCCAGAGGAAAGACTGCACCCTACTAGACAACCAGCACCTCTTCCAGCAGCAACTTAGTTTTTCCAGGAGGTCTCCCATCCAGGTTACTGGCCAAGCCCAAACCTGCTTAGCTTCAGTCAAACAGCAGTGTCATTAGTGTACTGTGTAGTGAGTAGTGTAGTAGTTTGCTAGCTTCCCCCGCCGGCTCTTGTGGAGCTTCTCATCCCCGAAAACGTTCGATCCGCCATCAATTTTCATAAAACTGCCAACATTTCAAATCTACACAGTTGATTTGTAGCCGTAAAACTTCTCAGAAGTGGATTTAGTGATGAATTAGCATACAGTAATTGTAAACTATAAAAAACACCCGGCCCCAGTCTGGTGTGCACAATGATGATACAGTGAGTAGTGATGATTCTCTCTGACCAACCATCGGTCTGCTGTGCTTTCACGTCACCTTTTGGTTTCGGTGAAAATGGGACTACACTGGCAAAAAAAGGTTGTTTACATCCAAACAGCAAAGCCCTGTTTGTCCTGATATTAATCCTGAGACCCAGAAGAACCAAATTATAACTACCTGTCCCAACATTAAGAAATTCTCAGTCATGTCATTTCCTCTTGGATGCCTGTTCATTGTTGTTGTTTACGATAATCAGCTGAATGTATTAACCTGTTTCAACTTAACACAGATAGTCACATTCATACTTTTTTGTTGTTGACTGGAGGAGGTGAAACAAAACGGGTCACACAAAACAGTTTTACATGAAACACTACACTCAAGATAGAAGCCATGTGTAGAGAATGAAAATACACTCTTATCTTAATTGTGTCTTAATCTGTCCTCACTTCACCTCTTGGAAACCCCGCTGTGACTCCAGCTCCCTGGTCACTGACAGCTGCCCGCCCTCCCCAACCCCCTCCAAAAAAAAAAAAGAAAGAAAGAAAAAACAAGCTAATCCCTCTGACCTCAGGAGTGCAAGAACAGATAATCCCAAATCAAACGTACACTGTGCTCCTCCTCGCAGACCAACAGGCTCACTCTCCCTCTTCTCCTTTCCTGGTAATTGCCGGAGAGAAATTTTCAGCTCGTCTGTGTTAGAGAGTGGAAGTCTGATAGTTCTGCAATCTCACAGCATTTGAAACTGTCACGATTCAAGAGCTGCTGCCGCTTACCAGACCTTTATCCCCCCCCACCCTCGAGTCACACTGTGGTTACACTGATACACAGATCTGATGTCAGCCTTCTGCTAATAATTAAATGTTGTTGTTGTTGGACTGCAGCTGACATGATGAGGCACCGACTTGATTGACAGACAGTTTTCTTTGCATTTTTCTGTTTTAAATTGATTTAGAGTGTCAGTTAATTTTTCTTTAACTTAATCAGTCTGTGCTTCTGCATCTCGGTAAGAATACAAATGTGTGGGGAAATGCCCACTTTTGTGCTGAAATGTCAGCACAAAAGTTTTATTACAAACTACTTCACAGTCCTCTGGTGTGTGTGTGAAAATAAACATGTTAAGGATTATATTTATCAATTACCAAATGCAACATGGATGAACAATCTAAATAAATTTTGGTGTGAACACGCTTTTCTAGGAACACTTGAATATAGTTTTTGAAGGACCTGATCAGGATTTAGGCAGACTCAGTTACTTCTCATTTCATTTCAATTAGCTTTATTGGTTATAATTGTTTAGGTAAACAGTGTTGAACAAATACCTGCCAGTATTTCTCAGAAGACTATTTATTCTGACCAAATCTCCAACTCCATCTGTAGAAATGCAGCCCCAAACTTGCAATGAATCTTTACCGTGTTTCCCTTCTGCCTGCCGAACAACTGCCTTGTGCTCCAGACAAATATTTCAAATTTTGACTCATCAGTCCAGAGCACCTGCTGCCCTTTCAGCACCCCAGTTCCCATGTTTAAACGCATAGTTGAGTCTCTTGGCCTCGTTTCAATGTCGGAGGCTTTTTGGCCGCAAGTCTTCCATGAAGGCCACTTCTGACCAGACTTCTCCAGACAGTAGCCGGGTGAACCACGGTCCTATTGTTTTCTGCAGCTCTGAGCTGATGGCACTGCTGGACATCTGCCGATTGCAAAGGGAAGTGAGCATGATGTATCTTTAATCTGCCGCAGTAAGTTTCTTTGGCTGACCACAATGGTCCTTTTCATAGTCAAAGGACAATTTAAGACTGATTGTCAGCGTGGCTGGTTAGCTCAGTTGGTAGAGCACGCAGCGGTTGTTTCAGAGGTGTGTCAAGCACGCCACAGACTCTTTTGAATGCCCTTCATAACCTTTCGAAGTAAGAGCTCTCACTTCAACTGGAAATAAAGCATTGCTGCACAAAACTTTCTCACTTTTATTTTTATAGGCAAAATCGCTACAGAAGTAGTGATTATATGAGTAACTGTTACTCATGACTGAGATCCACTTCATACCATGCTGGTCCAAAGGCAAAGGGTGGTCACACCAAATATTGATTTGATTTAGATTAGTTTTTTGTTCACTCACTTTGTATTTTGGTAATTTATAAATACAATCTGTCAACATGTTTATTTTTGAAAGCATTCTTACTTTACAGCATTTTTCCACATCAACCTAAGACTTTTGCACAGTGCTGTGTGCATATATACGCTGTCTGTGTTAGCGTCCCCTAAAGGCAGAGTTTGCTAGAGGGACTTTTCATCCGTGGGGTTTAGAAAAAATGTTACAGGTACTGATGAGAAGGTAAAATACAGACCAGGAAGACCGCGTTGTGAAACACCTCTGTAACTGAGGAATTATCAGATGCCATGGAGGGGTATTTTCCAAGTCTCAGTTTTGGTGCCCCTGCTGTACCAGTGTAGTGGCCTCCATTAAAACGAGTCAGGGCGCTGTAATAATGTTGGTCTGAACATGGCCTTGGAGTCAAGTTTATATGGCCGAGCAGGACTGGAAGTGTATGTCTAGGAAATGTATAATTACGGTACTATAATTCAGCCATAGCAACAGCTGCTCCACGTGTGTGTGTGTGTGTGTGTGTGTGTGTGTGTGTGTGTGTGTGTGTTGTGTGTGTGTGTGTGTGTTTTATATTTTTATAGATTTTATACATTTTATATCATTGGTTGGTTCTGAGAGAATATTTGATGTCCCCTTCTTCCGCTGTCTTAATTTTAATTTCTTTTTTCGGTCACTCAGGCATCAGGGTACCAAGCGGATCCAGACCATGCTGCTCAGCTCTCTCATCATGGTGAGTGCTCGTTTGTACTGTCTGAGCAACAACCAGTCTGCCCACTGATCAGATCAACACATTGTTTTTATCAAATGAGATGGGAGCAGACTTGTAGTGTAGAATCTCTGACTGAGGAGGTTGGTTGCTTCATCTCTGACTGCTTTTCATTCTGATTAGACTTTATGTTTATAATGGGGTGACATGATATTTGGCAAAGTTTGGGGACTTAACAGCACATTTAACAACGTGTGTACACTTCATAATCATAATAGGTACATTGCTTTGAACTCGATGGCAAATTATCATTATTCATTATTAGTATGTACTGTATTAACTTAAAGGCAGCTAGATTTACTGTTTCAGTGTTTTCACTGCTCTAAGATGGTTCATCGTTTTCCCTGACTGGTGGGCGGGACCTCACCTTATGACTGACATGTGACCTTAACAATTCACATTTACTTCGATTAGCCTAATGTGACATGAATCACATAGCCTTGTAACTAATGATTATTTTCATTATGGATTAATCTGTTTCTCAGTTAATTGATTAGTTGCTTGGTTGATAAAATATCAGAAATGGTAAATAATGTCGTCAGTGCTTCATCAGATCGCTGACCAAGATGATGTTTTTTTCCACATCCCAAAATGTTCAGTTTACTGTCATACAGGAGGAAAGAAATCAGGGAATATACACATTTCAGAAACTGGAATCAGAGAAGTTTGACTGCTTTTTAAAAAAAATTACTCTAACCGATGAATTAGCTATCAAAATAGTCGCAGATTAATTTAATTGTTGATAACTAATAGATTAATTGACTCCTCATTGCAGCTCTAGAATTGCATGCCAACTAATTTGGTAATTGGTGATATCAAAGTATTATTTTGAGACATTCTAAAATGTAAAATCTAGAAATATATCTCACCTAATTTGATAAAAATGAGCTTTAAATTGCTCTGTATTGTATCTGTATTGAACATTGGTTCAATTGCAAATTTGTATCAGTAATTGCAGATAATTTAAAGAGTAACTATGTAATAAATCATCTTATCGCTAAATGAAGCATAAAGACAAGTTGGTCAAACCTTTTGTTATCTGGACAGATTCTCTCTTTTATTTATAGAGATTTTCATTTTCAAAATGAAAGTCCGTTTTTGTGTCATAATGTCATCTTCTCCACTGTCATAAAGTCTTTATTATTTATTGATATTGGCCGTTTTATAGTTCTGACAGTTGAAGGTTAACACTTCAATCCTCTATAAAGACATCGCCCTCTCCTTCATTATGTTCTTTTGTTAGAGACCGAGACGAGGGGGCACAGGTGGCCCCAACACACCCAGCAGTGATGCATGCCTCTCAAAGCCACAGCAGCACACACACACACACACACAACACACACACACACACACACACACTTGTTTTCCTGCAGCATCCTCATGCGCTGCA
Organism: Lepomis macrochirus; assembly: GCA_024633595.2. Taxonomy (NCBI): domain Eukaryota; kingdom Metazoa; phylum Chordata; class Actinopteri; order Centrarchiformes; family Centrarchidae; genus Lepomis; species Lepomis macrochirus. The sequence goes on from JALXJV020000012.1 coordinate 33,993,169, forward strand.
GCCGTCTGTGCACATTCTTTATTACGCCGTCTGTCTGTCCTCGTCTCCCCTCTCTCTTCTCTCCCCTCCTCGCCGCCACCTGGCTTCTCAGTGCAGCTGGAGGAGGGGTGAAAGGTCAAAATATTTATAACGCCATGCAGCGGCAGATGGGGCCGAGCGGGAGGGGGGATTGTGTTTGTGTGTGTTTTATCGGTGTCAGTGTGCGATCTCTTGTGACACTGCAGACTGTCAGGGCCCAACCCAGATGTTTGAGGGCTGCCAGTCAGGGTGAAGGCAGAAGCTGAATCACTTGCTGATTTGGTCTCTCTCATATTAGGTAGGTGTGAACGCAACTGGAGGCACTCAGCAGGAAATCCACTGAGAGACAGTTCAGGCAGTAAGAGTGGCAACATAACAACTGCAGGAACTGGTTTACATGTATCTATTCCATATGTCCTCATATTAAAAATTAAATGTCTAAAATGTGGGACTCCATGTGATGCATGGAAGTGGGAAGAAATGGTGCTAGAAATCTTCAGTAGGCAGTTCTACAAGTTGGGAGCATAGCTGAAAAAAGCTGCATCTCAGATTGTCTTTCTGGTGGGGTTTTAAGCAACTAAAAACCCAGCAGTAGAGGATGTTGGGGCTCATGAAGGAACATGAACAAGGTTCTAGGCTGTTGAGAGCTTTGCACACAAGTAGAAGGACTTGGAAATCAACTGTAGAAGCTACAGGGAGCCTGCACAGTGTACCACAGACTGGAACCAGTACTGGAAACTGCCTGAAAGTTTGCAGAGAATCCTTGGTGATTGGATTATTTTAGTCTCAATTCTATCAAACACCAGCTGCATCACATCATGTGATGTGGGAAGCAGTCAGAAAAGGCTAGAGCAGATAAGCTACAGTAGTCGGGATGTGTCTGTCTGCGGAATGAATGCAAGAAAATGAGTACTTTGTTGCTGAGTAATGAGACTGTTGTGTTAATGCAGTTGAACCTGCAAATTAAAATTGGTTTATCCATTTTATGCCTTTCTTTGCTGGGGAGTTGACCTACAATGAAGGGAGAGAGAGGAGGACAACACCATGCAACAAAGGCCTGTTGTGAATTTTAAGAACTGTTTATTCAGCTGCTTGGATGAAATCAAAATGTCTATCAAGATGTCAAATAAATCTTATTACGTGGTTCACTCACTCGACATTTTCCAGCTTTCACAACTTGGATATCACCGGCTAATGGTGCACATCCTCAAAACCTTCATTGGAAAGGTCCTGCAACAAATAACTAGAATACATATAATATATATATTACATATAATATATATATATAATATTACATATAATATATATATATAATATATCCAAATCAGAATCTGATCCCCCGTGGTTCACACTGATCATAACCCATCACATCAGAGTCACGCACGACAGGAAAGGTCGGCATTTGGACAGTTTCAGCTACTTGTGAACGTAACCTTTAAGCTCTGGTGAAGCAGTGTTTCTCAACGACCATCCCTGTGGATGACTCGCATCATGCTGTGATAAGTCTGCTCACACCTTACTCCTCCCCCCCTTCCTCAGGTAACCTCCGGCTTTAAGTCCAAGTCCATGGCAGCTGCGTTGCCTCCTCCCTTCCTTGATCCGCTCTTCTCCATCTCGCTGATGGAGGACAGCGAGCTGAGGCAGCTGGTGCTGGAGATCCTGCACAACATCATCGATCGCCATGACAACCGGGCCAAGCTACGCGGCATCAGGTACAAATCACACGTCAGACTGCATATAATCAGTGAGAGAGCGTGAGGGATTAGAAACACAAGTGCACTTTGTTGGGAGTGCCAGTGGCTCTGATACTGGCTTCAATGATCGGTTTCCCATTTAAAGATGATGTAATTCTGATTTTGTCTGTTTCTGTTGCAGAATCATTCCTAATGTTGCAGCGTTGAAGATTAAAAGAGAGAAGATTTCCAAGCAAGATGTGGCATTCATGAAGAAGGTAGAAAATTGAAGTTAAGATATTCCTGCTGATTTCTGCAGAGGTTGCTGTTCCACTGCAAACCAGGTTGATCAAAACATAGACAGGCTGCTACCTAAACACAATCCTCACAATGTCTTTTAGGATGTTTTTGCCAAAGTGTGCCAAATATGGTTCAATTCTCAACTTCTGTTCGTCGCTCTTGTGGTTAGCGGTTAGTAATTGTCACATAGTTAACCAAAAACACTAATTGCCCATCCAAAATAAAAATCTTTTGAGCATGCCCATCGCTCTTACCCAGTCGACATAAAGTGCCGTTACAAAGTTATGTAAATTGCTCCTTTAAAAATGGCAGGTCGATCAGGTTGAATTCATGACTGATTCCAGTACTGACAAAGGTCGACTGTGTAACAAACTTTTCAGACCAGCTTCAATTCTCCTTACTACATAATGGCTTCGATTTCTTGCTAGTGCAATTAGTTGTTTGCACCAATCATTCACTTGTCATGAAGGTTAACCTATAACTAACACATTGTCTTTCATTGGTCAGCCATACAGTCATATTTCCAGAAAGGTTAAATCTGCTGAACCTGTGAAAATCGTGTTAAGACTAAAGACTAAAAAAATAATAACCAGTTATGTGCAGTAAGAGGTGGCTTGTAGAAAAAAAGTGAAATACATCATCAAACCTACCACTTCCTAAGTTAAATGAACCGATTCAATAGAAAAGGCACTAGAACAGAAGAAAATTTGCAGAAGTGATTACTTTAGTAAGATGCGGTTGCATCTTCAAAGTTCTCATTGAGTTGGGTCGCAGAGCTCGCTGACCCTGACAGGAAAAGCCCGGTTCCCATCAGAAAATGACATTTCCAAAAAGGGCCCACAGTTTAAGTCGTTGGCCTGTTAATCACACCTGGGCCGTAACCTTTACCCACACATCATACACCTGAAAGAACAACCACAGGCTGGAACTTGTCACTGGATGTTACCTCAGCTCTCTTTGCCAACAACATCACCAGCGCAGAGAGGTCAGAGGTCATTAATGATATTTAACTGTATTCATTAGTGGTGAATAGGAGTCACTGACCTTCACCTTCCTTTAGTCTCCACGCCGAGCATATAAATGCAGAAGCAAGGCTCGGACAGCTGGTGTTTTATTTATTTTTTTATAAAGATGATCTGAGCAGGAAGAGGTCTCTGACACTCAGGGCTATTTTAAGCTGATTCAGAGTTAATAGGATTCAGCTTTCAGTAGACGCCACTGTGGAATTTGCATTTGCATTTTCTAGCACAATAACATTTTCATTTATATCATGGAGGGTGCAGCTGTTGTGGAGTGCTGTCATAACGGATTCAGTGCAGGCACAACTAACAATTATTTTTAGAATTGATTAATCTGTTGATGTTTGGGTCTGAAAAATCTCGGAAAAGCAGTCAGTGAGAAGGCGCTTTTAACGATTTACACCTTCAGCAGGAACCAATAAAACGACAGACAGGAGGGAAGTCTGAAAGTACTTTGAGACGGACTAACGCACTGTGGATAAGAAACGGCAGCATAAGGTAGCTCATAAGTACGCCTGGTGCCTGAACACTATAGGCCAGATATTAACTTCACAGATGTGTCCCACATGGCCAAATGTCTTAGACATTAAGGTGGAGAGGAGCAAACCTGATGAGCTGGAACAGGTGTTGAAGAAAGCTGCCTGACGGTCCTGGGAAGCCCGAACATGCAGAAAAGGTGAATGGGGAACGTACGGCAGAGGCCTCTGTCAGCAAGGTTTCTGGGTCATGTTCAAAGCCTCCTTTGCTCGAAGCGGTATGGGAGGAGTCTGAAGTCAACCAGAAGTCTCTCTCCATGGGTCCCCAGAAAGGCTCTGGAAAACAGTCAGGCACCTCAGGAAGGAAACTCTCTCACAGTGTCTCTCTACAGCAGTCTGCGTGCTGACACTCAGCAGTGGGCCTGAGCTCTGGTGGCTGACCAAATGAATGAGATCACAGAGATAAGCAGCCAAAATGTTGACTTGCCAGGTGTACACCTTTTAAAAGACCATTTTTACTAATATTTCCTCTGTTTTCTTTTTCTTCCACTTCTTCTTCTCTCCCTTTCCGTTTCTTTGTCCTCTACCTTAATGATTTTCCAACTTGATTTTCTGATTCTTGCCTCCTTCGTCTGCAGCATGGCCAGCAGCTTTACCGCCACATCTATCTGGGCTGTAAAGAGGAGGATAACGTCCATAAAAACTTTGAGTTGCTCTTTACCACCCTGGCCATTCTGACTATTGAGCTGGCTAACGAGGAAGTGGTCATCGACCTCATTCGGCTCGCCATCGCTCTTCAGGTAACCTTGGTTATTAATCTTAACAGGTCTTAGTCATATGATTCGTGGCGTTTTATTATATGTTTACGAAAAAATTCTAATCTGGTTTATCACACCGAGCAAAAGTAATCAAATACTTTTCTCTGTTTTGTTTTTTGTTATATAAGTTTGTACAAAGTTAAACCAAAAACGTTATCTGCACTAATGATAAAATAATAAATGGAAAGGAAAATTGTGAATTCAGCACTTCAGTAAAAGCAGCTGATTTCTTATAGCTGTATCTGTGTTTTCTGATAAGGTTCAGATCACCTGACAACAGTCTTCTTTATAATACTATATATATAAATTTTAAAAAATGAATTGAAATTTATGAACTGAAGTAAAAGTAGCAGAATCTCAAAGGGAATAAAACATCTGAACTACCCTGCTGCTCTGGTTGTGAGGATTTTGATTGGACTAAATGCTCTAATATGTGGAAGAACAACCTCATGGTGCTTTGAACCCTCTATCCTCGATGTGAAGATAGTGTGTTTATGGAGTCAGGTGTCATATTTGTTGATGGGTGGCTGTGCTGTCATCATCAGCAGCAGAGTCCTTAATGTCATTAGACTGGAGACGCAGGTCCACTAAAGCCTCCTACATGTGAGACAGAAGACAGAAGAGAGGTGTGAAAACACTCTACACACCAGCTGCATGTTTGTGTCTCACGCTGAGATCTTAACGTTCCTGAAATGTCACAGCGTTGTGGACAAAAGAAATACACACATAATCGTAGTACCGTGTGTACCTTCACTGGGAACGGGTCCTAATTCAGGACATTTTTAACCCTTTGGAGTCTTACAGAAGGAGCAAGCTGAGGTCCAGAAAGAGACATGGATCAAATGGATCTGTATATGATTCCTCAGGAAGAGCAGACCTCTGCACTCGATCATTTCATTGAAAAAATAAGGCTGTACGTGTAGCTGCAAGTTAAATGATGAAAGATAAAATAAAATAATGTCTGTAGTAATAATGTACACAAATATACTGTAGATACTCCAGTCATTTTGATTACAGTTTTAAGAATAGAGTACAACTTACTGTTTGCTCAGTTAGAAAAGACTCAAACACAATCAGATTTGGTTGGGAGCTGCAAATGTGTCAACTTCTAAATCCATTTTATAAATGTAAAGCGATAGGAAAAAAAAAAATAACAGAAGTAGATCCAGTCAGAGGCTGAAAAAAAACACTCCCACGCACAATTTTCTGCTAGCTTACGGCTAACATCTGTTTGGGGTGAACGAACAGGTCAGCAGTCAGATTCTGAAAGTGCTTTCAGTGAATTCTTTGTTTCATGTCATCTGTCTCCAAACTCTCTCCACTGTGATCAGTACCACAAAGAGAAACATGTAAATGACTTCATCAAATTCAATTCAATTCAATTCAATTCAATTTTATTTATATAGCGCCAAATCACAACAACAGTTATCTCACTAGCTTTCATAAAGAGCAGGTCTAGACCATACTCTGAAGTTATTTACAGAAGCCCAACAATTCCCACCAAGAGCAAGCACTAGGCGACAGAGGCAAGGAAAAACTTCCTTTTAAGAGGCAGAAACCTCGAGAGCAGAACCATGGCTCAGGGTGGGTGACCATCTGCCTCGACCGGTTGGGGGTGAGGGGGAGAGAGAGAGAGAGAGCAAGAGAGAGAGAGCAGGAGAGAGAGAGCAGAGGGAGGCAACCTACACAGTATACACATAGAGGTACAGACAATAAAGGTAATGGTGCTATAGACTGAATGAAAAATGGTACAGATATTTGTAGTAATGTTTAGTGATATTAATTATAACAGTAATAATAGCAATAGGACTAGTAATAGCAGTTGCAACTGCAGCAGAGGGCGTCGAGCAGGAACACGGGGCAGCAGGAGACTCCCAACAACAGGTCCAGA